>OX578153.1:22305413-22510413 GCA_951213105.1 Amaurobius ferox
CGAATACAACACTCAATATGAATTAAAAAGAACTTTAAAAATCACGATTTTGAGACAAGATGGATGCCGTATATCATTTTCAAGTGGGTCACGCGATCTTTTCATATCATAGTCATGTGATCGTTTCATATAAGAGGTGTAATTATTATTTTAATTTTTATTTTAAAAACTACTGAATATATTTTGCTGATTTTTTTTTATATATTTTATGGAATAATTTGAATATTACTTAAAATTTTCGAAGTAATTTGTGAATTTTAATCCGCTTAAAAAATGTTTGAAAAATTAGATCCCATAGGGTCCAATGTATTTCATCTTTCCAACCCGGGTTCAATCCAAAACTAATTGGGTGATATTATTCATTTATATTCCCATAGGTTCTACAGACCGTCTAAACAACATACTAAAATTTCATTTTGATTAAGTCATTTTTACGGCAGTTATCGTGCTAACGGACGGAGAGACAGACGGACGGACGGACGGACAGATAGACAGACAGACAGACAGAATGAACGGTCATAAACACTTTTCAACTTTGTTGTAAAGTGTTAAAAAACTGCAAAAACAGAGTTAAAAAACAGAGCACTTTCGGACGTATATACGCCCTTCATCAGTGGCTACATGAATAGTAAAAACATGGAATGTTTATATATATACAGACCAGTTTAAAGCAAATCTGCATAAAATATAAAATGGTAAATAAACTTACTAAAAAAAAAGAAATATGCACGGCAATTACAAAATAAGTTTAAACGTTTACGAATTTTAAAATATTACAAAAAAATACAAATTTTAGAAGAACTCAAGCATGATATTCCCGAGAATGACGTCACAAATAATTTTTAGGAGGCTTGAATTGCATAGAGTCGAGAATGAGTCGCCAAGCATAACTTAAAATTTGAACAGGATCAAAATTACAAATTGATTCACGATAAATATAAATAAACAGGGATTCATAAAGAAGAATACTACGTGAATTGTTAACAGTGAATCAGATTGTAATTTTGATCCTGTTCAAATTTTAAGTTATGCTTGGCGACTCATTCTCGACTCTATGCAATTCAAACCTCTTAAAAGTTATTTGTGACGTCATTCTCATATCATGCTTGACGTTTTTCTAAAATATGTATTTCCTTATAATATTTTAAAATTCGTAAGCGTTTAAACTTATTTGTAATTACCTTGTATATTTCTTGTATTATTTTTAGTAAGTCCATTTACCATTTTATACAGCTTTGCTTTAAACTGGTCTCTTTATATATAAACATTCCATGTTTTTAACACTTTACAACATAGTTGAAAAGCGTTTATGACTTTGTTCATTCTGTCTGTCTGTCTGTCTGTCTGTCCGTTACCACGCTAACTGCCGTAAAAATGACTTATTCAAAATGATATTTTAGTATGTTTTTCAGACGGTCTGTGGGACCTATGGGAATATAAATAAATAATATCACCCAATTAGTTTTTTATTGAACCCGGATTGAAAAAATGAAACACATTGAACCCTATGGAATCTAATTTTTCAAACATTTTTTAAGCCAATTTAAAATTCACAAATTGCTTAGAAATTTTTAGGAAATATTCACATTATCCCATAAAATATATATAAAAAATTTCAGTAAAATATGTTAAGTAGTTTTTTAATTAAAAAATATTTAATATAGGGAAAAAAACAAATTCAATTAAATTCTGACTTTTGGGATATCCTCTAGAAAGAAAAAAGAGATATATTATATAATAAATATCTTTCCAAGAGTTTAATTATTTTGTGTATGAGAGAGGCTTCACATTTTAAATAAATTTGGTTGATAACAACATTTCAATTTTTTTTTAAATTTTATATAACTCTTCATGATATACTTATTAGATGGCATTTTTAATACACTTTCCAACGTCCTAGAGAGTTAAAATTTGGTACACAGCTTAAATTTGCTGAGCATTTTATTATACAAAAATTTGGTGGACCTTTAAATGTAGATCATACATTTTTTTCGAAATGGCCTGAAAATAATCCCCGTTCACTTCTATAAATCACTGTTGTAATATTGTTAAAAATTCTGATGTGGGCAGCACATGTATTTCCCTGCAGACTCATATTCACGTTCTCTTTATTTCTTCAATAATAATTTGAGTTTATCTGCACAAAATAATAGCCATAAGTATTTTAAATGATATTGAATTTGCACGTTAAACTTAACTTTGGTTCTCATTTGATACCTGGACTTATTGTCAAAGGTGGCGTAGCGAAAACGCGAAAAAAAAAATGGAATATCTCAAGAACGGCTAGTCCTAGAGTAATGGGGTTAGTCTTATTATTTTTGTTGTAAAGAATCACGTATAAAATAGTAATTTAATTGATATAATTGAGCACACGTAGTCTTATTTTTATATTTAACGATTTTTGCGGGCCATTTCGCAAAAATAGCCCGTTCCTTTTTCCCGAATAGTACAAGAATAACCTACAAATGATTTATATACCAAATTTTGTTAAATTTGATATATAAATCACTTTTAGGTTATTGAAATATTATACACCAAATTTTGTTACACAATATTATACACCAAAATTTGTTACATTAGAGTGGATAAAGGCAATTTCTGTCGGCCATTTCGCAAAAAAGGCAAATTTTTTTTTTAGGAATCGTACTATAATTTAATGAACATCAGGATTTCCCAGAAAAAACATACCTCCCAAATTTTATGAAATTCGGTCCATTAGTTTTTTAATTAGATTGGATGTAATATCCTCACAGACACACAAAAATATACAAAGATACACCCTTACACACCCAGACGTCTTCCTAAAAATAGTTTTTTTCGTGTTCTAGAAGTCCCAAAACGTGTAGATCCTTCGAAAATTCGAGTTCCGATCTTCGGCACGATTCCAATACTTTGAATACATACACACACACACACACACATATTATCTGTGTATCTAAATTCCGTGCCTATGCAATTACAATAGTTGTGATTTTAAATGATCCCTAAACTTTTATGATTTCTTCAACGAAGTCTAATTTTAACTTATGCAGAATGCAAATATCTCAAGCGATTGTAGGGTGAGTTACATAAGAATTGCTGAATTATTTTCACACAAAATTATTTAGCTCTGAAGTCTGGAATACAAGTTATATGAATGAAATATTCCTTGATTTTGCATAGAGAATCAGATGATTTATATTTCGATACAGTTTTAAATATTTAAATATAATACATTACTGTAGTACTGTGATAATATAAAAGATATCACTACTCAATGTATCGCATTTTAGAAATTTTTAAATGATATTGCATTGAAGTTGGAAAGTGTTTCATAATCAATGCTTATGCATGATTGATCTTTCTTGTTACTATTCATGTAGCCACTGATGAAGGGCGTATATACATCCGAAAGCGCTCTGGCAGTTTTTAATATATGTTTTGTACGTCTTTTAGGATGTATTAAATAATAGACAATACGTTTTTTAAAAGAGCTTTGTCCTTGATTTTATCTATTGAATGCAAATGTGATACCAATCTTGACTATAGGAATTTGTTGACTTTTCAAACGTAAGCTCTGCAAGTATAAGCTCTGCAAGCGTAAAGTTTTTATCAAACTGGTCATTAAGAAATGTAAAAAACCTGTTCATTTTCTAAGATGTCAGCGGAGGGGAAAATCCTCATTTTTTTTAATTAATTTACAGAATAATAGCCGTTGTCATATTCAATGTATTGCACATTTTTAATGGAAAATTGAAAAAAATCATGAAATATTACTACTTCCCTTCAACTACGTCACCATCGATAAGAAAATATCAGTACGTCAGAAGTCACCAAGGAAGAAGGTCGTCGTGTACAACGCTCCCGTTATCTGTTCAAGATCACCTCCCTTCCCCAGATTATCAGATAGATCAACTATTCAAATATTGCCATATCGCCCCAATTTATCAATGCCCAAATATTTCACTCCCTTGCGATACCTCCTCAGCAGCAAGGTGAAGATGGCGTTCCATGCTGATAGCATACCTCTTTAGCAATACTTCATCCGATAGCAATTCACCTCATTACAATATCCACCCAAAATATCCTTAGCATCAAGGTCACGTTGGCTTTCCCTACTGATAACACCCTCCCTCCGATAACAACCCACCTCCTCAATGAGTCATCGGCTGCAGTTGCTGCACCTCCTTAAAATGGCCCTCAACCCGCAATTTATAACTAACAACCCACCTCCTCAATGAGTCATCGGCTGCAGTTGCTGCACCTCCTTAAAATGGCCCTCAACCGGCAATTTATAACTACTAATATGTTCACCATAATCATATATGACTTTTAAATGCTTTTAACCAGAACTAAATGCAAATCCAATGTTAAGAAATTATCGCGAATCGTTCTCGTGATATTAGAAATTTTATTTTGTTTTTCATAGACCCCGACATTTCTGAAAATAATTAATTAAATTATACAGAATTCGGTATGCTTATTCTAATGTATTGAACGCGTCATAATTTTTGTATTTTGATGATGAGTCACATTTTTATTAAAATAAAATACTATATGAATGCATTAAAAAGCGTGGGGGGCCAAACATGCTTCATATTTTACATAGTATGCTCATTTTCATTTGTCTTTCAGTATTTAAAAATAAAGTATATCAGTGTTATTAGAAAATATTACAGCTGAAAAGTTTTGCTAATATGTAAGTTATTTAAAGTTCCTTTCGGCATGCCGTTAAGCCCTTAATTATAAAGAAATATGTTTGATACCCTGTGTTGCTTAGTTTAATGCAATTATGTTCAGAAGTATTCAAAACATATGACCATAACTTTGAATATTAATCACCATACTATGAAGTAAAGCACACTTTTAATCGAGAAATTAATAACTGTCCCCGTGGTTTCGGTGTATTTATTTTATAGGAAGAGGACATTAAATTCATGAGATGCTGGAGTAATTGAATTAATTGACCATTATAGAAATTTATTACTTTTGGGGGGACTTTTGGTGTAATATTAGCTGATTCTGAAATAACGCTCACAGAGTAATGTATAAATTTATGTTGATAAACCTTATCTAACGTGTCCAGCACATATATGTCCCTATATAGTGCAATTACTTTATTAAATCTACTTATATAAGAATTTCAAAGAGTCATGTCCGAGATTGATAGAACAACGGTAATGATATAACTCTCAAAGTTATAAAACATATCTCTAAAGGTGCTGTAAAATTGAACTTAATAGCTTTATTTTTGGTCTAGATATAAAATAAAAACTGCAAAGACCATTTAAAACACCTCAAGATTTATTTAAACGTAAAATTGCAGAAAAATATTTTTACAAGGCGTAGGAAAAATTAGCTGCCGTATACTTTCACTTACACAGTTAGAACGATACCATGTCATAACAGTCAACGATACGTCTGTATCATAAGAAATAAAAGCATTCTAAGTCTACTTCAGTGCTGCCATCTAGTGTCACACTAGGAAAAGACTGCGTTCATTGGGTAGTCGAACACATTTTGAAGTGCAAATTAATACTAGTTTGCGTTTACATGGAATTTATTTTCATTTTCTTGTTTTAACTCATTTGTACAAAAGTAGCATCGAACTCAATTCACAATAGGGAGCAGATTTGTTAGAAAGAATTTGGCGAAATCCGCCATATTTTTTTTTTTTTGCCGCCAAGAATGGCGCCAACGCGTACGGTGTTTAAAAAGTCCGAACGGACGCCATCTGGGGCTTTGTGCATAACAAATATAAACATATATAACTAAAAATCCATAAAAAGCAAATACATAAATAAGTATAAAATAATGTTAGAGTATTAAGAAAAGTCGATGGTACAGATTTGATATAAAGAATTTGGATTTTTCAACTTTTTTTCGCGAGCCAGATGTGGCGCGCCTGATTTGCGCGCGCGAAATGTTCCGTGACGTGTGTTTCTGGAAATTCTGGCAACCTCACCCCTTTTAGCTTTCTGATATAGTCGGCTGCGGCCATTTTATTTTTGTTTTGTTGTTGGTGTGTGTGTAAAAAAAGTAAATATCATACAGGAATTAAAGATAGCACATGTTATTAGATAAAATAATGTAGAAGCAGAAAATTTACCTAGAAATAATGGGAGTTTTTTTATGACCGCAATGTGGAAACAATTATTTGTGCAATTTGGATATTTACACGTGTTTTTCTTTGAAAAGTTTTGGATTTCATTAAACCAGGTACTGTGTTTTGATTTTGTTGTCCACGTAAAGTATCGTTTCTTTTAAATTTCTTTAAAGTACAGACTTTTTTCTAAGTATCTTTTTTTCTTAAATTAAGTTAAAGTACAAACTTTTTTCTAAGTATTGTTTTTTCTTAAATTTAGTTAAAGTACAAACTTTTTTCTAAGTATCGTTTTCTCTTAAATTTAGTTAAAGTACAAACATTTTTCTAAGTTCTGTTTTTTCTTAAATTTAGTTAAAGTACAAACGTTTTTATAAAATTTCGTATTTTTTCTAAGTATTTTTAATTATATATGTTTATATTTGTTACGCCAATGTTCAAGATGGCGTCCGTTAGGACTTTTCAAACACCGTACGCGTTGGCGCCAGTCTTGGGGACAAAAAAAAATGACGGATTTAGCCAAATTCTTTATATCAAATCTGTTCCAAGTCGATACTTAGAAAAATGATTGTACTTTAACGAAATTTCAAAAGAACGATACTTAGCAAACAAATTACACTTTAACAAAAATTTAAGAAACGATACTTAGAAAAAAGATTGTACTTTAAAGAATTTTAAAAAAACGATACTTAGAAAAAAGATTGCACTTTAAAGAGATTTTAAAAAACGATACTTGGAAAAAAGTTTGCACTTTAAAGAAATTTAAAGAAAAATGATACTTAGAGAAAATATTGGACTTTAACGGAATTTCAGAAAAACGATACTTAGAAAACAAATTGTAAAAATCAAATACATAAATAAGTATCAAATAATGTTAAAGTATTAAAAAAAGATTAAACTTTAAATTACCCTCTAAAACAAAGCAGAAACCATGCTTAAATTAAAATTAAAACACAGTACCTGGTTTAATGAAATCTAAAACTTTTCAAAGAAAAACAAGTGTAAATATTCAAATTGCACAAATGACTGTTTCAACATTGCGGTCATCAGAGAATGATCATTATTTCTATGTAAATTTTCTGCTTCTACCTTATTTTATCTATTAACATCAGCTATCTTTAATTTTTGTATGATATTCACGTATTTAATACATTTTTACACACACAGCAACAGCACAACAAAAACAAAATGGTCGAAGCCGAAGATAACAGAAAGCTAAAAGGGGTTGCCAGAAAAAAAAAGCGACTCCGGACATTTCGCGCCAAGTGCAATTTATTTTCGCGCCGCATTTGGCGATTTATCGCTTAAAAAACGCGTCAGAAACCAAATTCTTTATATTAAATCTGTACCCACAATAATTCTTAACACTTTTCTACATAGTTGAAAAGTGGTTAT
The DNA here is from genome assembly GCA_951213105.1 of Amaurobius ferox. NCBI lineage: Eukaryota > Metazoa > Arthropoda > Arachnida > Araneae > Amaurobiidae > Amaurobius > Amaurobius ferox. The sequence continues at coordinate 22,312,891 of OX578153.1, forward strand.
GATTTTGGTCATTCTGCCTGTGTGTTTATCTGCCCGTTCACACGATAATTGCCTTAAAAATGACTTTATCAAAATGTAATCTTAGTATGTTCTTAAGGCGGTTTGTCGGACAATTGGGAGTGAAAATTAATAATATCACCCAATTAGTTTCAGATCTAACACTTGTGACTTATCCTCTATTAAAAGTAGGTGCAAGTAGGGCACACGTAAAATAGTGTTACCCAATGAATTACATGAAAATATAAGCTGGTTATAGATGAAAAAGGTACTAAACTGCTCGTTCCCTGTTCTACATATAAGATAAGTGCAAGAAAAAAATTATCTGTAATATATCAAGCAGATAGAGCCACGGTAGCAGTTAAGCCTGTAACTGCATTCAATTGAAATGATATTAAAATCCAACGAAAATTGTGATAAGCAATACAGGTACTAAACCCCTTGTCCCCTAAATTAATATACATGGTGAAGGTACAAGAAAAGGTGAAGTGCAGATTAACATCAAGCAGAAATACCAACAAATAGAGTTACAGTATTGTGGCAATTAATTGAGAAATGTCATTTTTTTCGTTTTATCACACGTAAGCTTAGGAAGAAGCACTCCAAATTAGCTCAGAGTTCAAATTGCAGTTATTATCAAAGTAGCAGGTGTTCGTATGCACCTGGTAAGTAGCAGGTGTTCAAATTCCTCCGCCAGGTGGCAGGTGTTCCGCTGTGATAGTTTCTCAGTTGTTGCAGGGCTCATTAGCGTCATGGATATCAGCGCGGAAACACGTGCTAAAGTGATTGCGCTTAGAGAACACACTTCTAAGACGTTCGAGGAAATAGGTAAAATATGTGGAGTGAGTACAGCAAGTGTCGGGAGGATCTGGAAGCGGTTTCAGAAAACAGGAAATGCTGGAACCAACCGCTCTGGAAGATGCGACCGAAAAAGATCAACTTCGACTCGTGACGACAAAACTTTACATCGAATGAGTGTTAAAAATCCTCGATTAACCAGTTTTGACCTGTCTAAGTCCATGGTGGCAGCTGGTGTTGATATTGCACCTTCAACAGTGCGATACAGGCTGTTAGAACGCGGACGGGGAGCACGTCGACCGTACAAGAAGCAGCTTCTGACGCTTCGCATGAAGAAAAAAAGGTTGGAATGGGCACGGAAATACAAAGCATGGACTGAGAAGGACTGGGAGAAAGTTCTCTTTTCTGACGAAACACATTTTGTGGTTCAGGGATTTAGATCTATGTTCGTGAGAAGGAGCCAAGGAGAACCTCTCAATCAGCACCACATCAATCAAGCACCCAAGCATCCGCCCAAAAAGATGTTTTGGGGTTGTTTCTGCGTTTTGGGGACAGAATCTGTTGTTCCCGTAGAGGGAATGATGAACAGTGCCAGTTACGAAGTCATATTGACCCGAAAAGTGCTTCCAACCATGGCTAAACTGTGGCCGAACGGAGATTGCGTTTTCCAACAAGACAGCCCGCCATGTCACACTTCGAAGCGAATCAAAAATTTCTGCTCAAAAAAAAATATTACCGTACTGGATTGGCCCGGGAATTCACCAGATTTAAATCCCATAGAAAATTGGTGGGCTATTGTCAAAAAACGGCTTCCCAAATTTGACTGTACGTCGATGGACAAGCTAATTTCGGCCGTTATTGACATATGGTTCAGAGACGTTGAAATTAAAACTACATGTGCTAGTCTAGTACATTCCATGCCGAAACGTGTCTGTGATGTTATAAAGTCTCGGGGAGGTCATATCACTTATTAGTTTTAAATGTATCCATAGAAAACTTGAATAAAACTGAATTTTATAAAAAAAACTGCATTTCTCAATTAATTGCCACAATACTGTAGGTCTTCATCGGCCCCTAAATTAAATTGTGACAAAATCACACATAAGAATAAAAATAAAATAAGGAGTATATCCGAAACCAAAGATGTTTTCAAGGGACATCCTTGGTATGGAGATACCGAATATCTATATTTCTGTCTGCATAATTGTAATAATTGTTACAGAAATTATATATATGGCCAGACGTGAGAGATTGTATCAAAAATAACAAAAACAACAGAATGCATATGCCTGATCAAAGCAATTGGATAATTATGGAACACAGAATATTTCAAGTTGACTAAGAATATAATAAAACATTTTACCATTTTCACATGAAATATTTAGTGATCAGTCACAACTCAGATCCATAGAGTCAATGAAATTACTAAAGAAATGGTGATAGTCAAATGCATAGTCAAAGAATGCAACATCGAGGAAAGATATATGCTGAATCATCAAAATGATCCAATGTATATACACTCATTTGCAAAAGAGAAACGAAGCATCCCCCAAAAAATTATCCGATCATCTGGAAATTTCGCATGCAAATTCCTATACACCAAGTACGCAAATGATTAAATTTGCAAGATCAATAAGTGTTAACTTCGGTCATAGCGCGCGTTTCAGCTGCGCAACTAGAATTCTATAAAACATGGTAAAAATGTGGACGCTTTATCTTTGATCGTTACTGGCGGTGAAGTTCCGTAGAGACACAACCAATCATGTCGTTACGACATTGCCGAAGACCTTATAAGCAATTAAACGAGTTCGAACGTGGTAGTGTAGCCGGGATGCGTGAAGTTGGTTGGTCATACGGAGCAATAGGCCGCCACCTGCACCGAACGGACATTGCTGTTCAAAGGTGTTGGTAGCAATGGTTGCTGCAAGGAACTCATCGACGGAATGAAGGCTCTGGAAGACCAAGGTGCACGAATACGAAGCAAGATCGGATGATTGTGCGACATGCCCGGAGTGGACCAATTGCATCGTTGTCCGCCATCCAAAGTGCTACAGCCTCTTCCATACCACCCGTGGTACCTTCCACCATCTCACGGCGCTTAGCTGAGGTAGGATTACGCTCACAGCGGCCTTTAAGACGTCTCTCTATAACCCCACAATATCGATAGCGTCGTTTGGAGTGGTGTCGTAGCCCAGCATCACGGCTGCCAGCAGTCTGACATCGCATAATGTTCAGCGATGAATCACGCTTCAGTCTTTCAGCAGATGGCCATCGGGTGCGTGTGTGGAGGCGCCAGGGCCAGCGGTCCCAATCAGACTTTGTTTTACGCAGGCACACAGCCGGGCGCGGTATCCCAGTGATTAGCGCGCGGAAATTGCACTCGATAGGCCCGGGTTTGATTCCCGCCACTGCCAAAACTGCCGCCGTGTTCACGCGGAGTACAATCACCTTAAACATGTGGGTCCGTATGTCCTTCCTAGAGGTTTGTGGTAGGGGAAGGAGGCTACAATCCCTGTGGATGCCTCCCCCACAGCATTCCGGTCTAAATTGGGTGGTACTTCCCGCCCGTCCAAACAGTTACCTTACGCCTTTCTGGTAGGTCGGACGGTCTGGGTCTCAACAACGAAAACAGGCATACAGCCATTACCCCTGGTGTCTTGGATATTCAGGTCCAGGGTTGTTCACACTGAAGAATGAAATTCAAAGATATCTGAAACGCACGTCTGCTTACATGCTGCAAAAAAAAAATGGGGGGGGGGGGGAGAATGCTGCGCAAATAAAGTTTACCTTATTTGCGCAGCATTTCCTTCTTTTTTTTACAATTATTATTGATTGTGTGCATTGTCCCGTTCTCTATTCATAATATACTAAAACAAATTAATCGGCGTTATCCGGGTCCTAAATAATATATATAACATCATTCAATTTCTACATCCTCTGTTTTCAACTAACATCATTCTTGCGGCACAAATAAATGGAAATACATGAAATCGGATAAAAATTTCTTTAAATCGAAAAATTATAGCTATCTCAGACATGTTTTATCCAATTTCAATCAAATTTCAGCACAATACTCATAATGAAAATATTATACCAAATAAAAGAGACAAGATGACATCTTTTGCATTCGCAAATTTATATAAAACTCAAATAATAAACGCACTTTGTGCGATCAGCTTTTTTTTTGCCTTCCAGCCTATACGCCTGCCAAACTGCTCGATCTTCTGCGAATATGTAGCAGTGAAAATAGAATAGATTTAATGGCAGGAAATCGTGACAGTAAAATTCATAGCTTTTCAGCTAAATTGAATTTTAAATAAATGAAGCCGAGGTTAACCAGTGTACATTAAAAATTTCATGTGTACCATATTTAGATTTCCGGCTACAGAGTGCACACACACACAACACACACACACACACATAAACACACACACACACACATACACGCACACACATACACGCATACACATATGCACATACACACACATCTATTATGTAAGAAGTAACAACACTTCCTCTGTGTATGTACAACGAATAAGAAAAGTAAAATAAATTACCTTAAATTGTAGTCTTTCGAATTTTATACCACTAATACCAAGGCTTTTGAAACGATGGAGTCATAATTATATGATCCATCCAGTAGTATCTTCAAAATCCTTCACTTAATCCCTCGTAAGATATATTTTTTTTTAATTTTTGACAATTTTCTGAGCCACACACTTATGAATTCACACTTTAAAAATAAAACCTTTAATCTCTACCACTTTTCAAAGTCAAATTTATGTTTTAAAAGAGCTGTTAATTTCTCTAATACAGTTCAATAGCTTCATTTTAAAAAAGAATTGAATTTATTCCCTACCATAAACTATAAAACGACTCATTAGGCATAATTAATTCATTATTCAGCAGCATGTTTAAGTCAGTAGTTCGTACTTGAAAGTGTTTATTTGAAGGATATTTTTAAAATTAAGATTGATAAGAATACTATTGCAAACAGGCCTAAAATCTTGCAGCATATAATTTAGTCGTATACTTTTATTATCTGTATATTTGTATATTTCTATTATCTGTATATTTGTATATTTTTATGATCTGTATATTTGTATATTTTTATTATACTATGTATATGTTTATTTATTATCACTAAGGGGATATATTCCTTGTTCGCTAATACTTATCAATCTCCCGATTTTCGTATGTAAGCATCAAAATATTCTAAAATCAATAAACGTATTTTGTTCAAATATTATTGGAGATTCCTTGTTACTATCGTTTATCTTCTTACATAATTCAAGAAAATGCATGTTTGTCTGTCCCTTCTGTACCGGAAAATGTAAGCTTCGGACAGCCGCGAAATGTATTAAAGAGTCAGCTGAATTCCCAATACGACAGACCGTTTTTAACACTTTCCAACATAGTTGTAAAGTGTTTATGACTTTGTTCATTCTGTCTGTCTGTCTGTCTGACCGTTCGCAGGATGACTGTCGTAAAAATGACTTTATCAAAATGAAATTTTAGTATGTTGTTGAGACCGTCTGTGAAACATATGGAAATATAAAAGAATAATTATACCCAATTAGTTTTGGATTTAACCCGGGTTAAAAAAATGAAATACATTCAACCCTATGGGATCTAATTTTTCAAACATTTTTTAAGCTGAGTTAAAATTCACAAATCGTTTTGAAAATTGTTAGTAATATTCAAATTATCACGTAAAATTCGTAAAAAAATTTTCAGCAAAATATGTTAAATTGCTTTTTATATAAAAATTGAAATAATAATTACACCCATATATATGAAGAGATCACGGAATTCATTGCAAAATAAAAAATATGACATCATGATTTTTCAGGAACGCTTACATATATATTTAGTGCTTTATCAGTCCTAAAACCGCTTAATTTTTTCATATTATTTGTGCATCTAAATTCTGTGCCTACGCGCTTTCTATGCCTACGAAATTCTGTGACTACGCGTAATATTTCTTAGTTTAAATAATCACTAAACCTTGATTATTTCTACAACGAAGCCTAATATTAACGCTTGCAGAATATAAAGAAATCAATCGATTGTAAGATGAGTTGTATTAGAATTGCTGATTTCTTTTCACACAAAATTATTTTGCTCTGGAGTCTGGAATATAAGTGATATGAATGTAATATTCATTGATTTTACTTAGAGAAGCAGGCTATATAGCATTGCCTTTTTAATGTATATAGCATTGCCTTTTTTGATGTAGTTTTAAGTTTCCAAGTAAAATAATTTTTTGAAATATTGGGATAATTTAAAGAAACCCTTGCTGAATGTATCGTATTTTAGAGATGTTTAAATAAAATTGCATTTCAGTTAGAAAGTGTTTCATAATCAATACTTTATGCATGATTAATCTTTATTGTTTCAATACGAATTTGTTTAAAACAAATGAACATTTAGAGCTATATTCCGTTGAAATTTCAACTTCACTTTTATTCCGTTTAGACGATATCATGAGACGGAAGAGCCGGTGTATGAATGATATCTCAAATGAGTACTTTGGCAGCTATTTTATTTCCTATTTTCTAAATTCATAAATTTAAAAGATAAATTTTTATGGTTTGGAATATAAAATTATGTTAGTATTTTAAGTGCTTTCTGAAAATTTGACTATTTTCCGATAAAAACACATTAAAATTGTATTTTTTTTTTTTACTTCTGGAGAAAATAAACTTTTCCCTTTTGCGACTTAGAGTGTTTTTATGTAATTGTGGCGTGCTTTTTAGGACATGTTAAAGGATATTAAGCAAGTATTAAAAGAGAATATTAAGAACATTACGCCCACGGTGTATAGTTGATAATGTGGCGAACGGGAAGAACGGAGCTCAGAAGTGATTCTGGTCCAAAACAGGCGATTTGGAAACTGAGTTATGTTATCGGTGTGTGTATTATTTAAGTAGCTAGCACTTATTAAGGACCAAGGCAATCTCAAGTAATGTGTTATAGTTCATAATAAAAGAAGATAACGGTGTGTGTGTGCTTGCGTGTGTCTGTGTGCCCATCTGTGTCGTGATTAATGGAAAGCAGAAGTTTCAGACAGCAGCGAAATTCGGTACATAGATACCTCAGGTCTACGGACATTACAGATGACCTTTTTCAAAATTCGTATTTGTTTTCAGTTATTTTATGTTGAAGCACGATTTTGAGCGATTTTCACATAAATGGTTTCCTTAGCAATCAAAAATATTATCACAGAATTTTAATGCTTTACTTCAATTAATTCCTCCTTCAAATCCCGGAGAATGCCTATTACATTTTCCAGCAATTTAAATAAAAAACACCCTCAAAAACTATCATAAAATACTAATGCCTTAAATAAAAGGATTTTCCCATTTCAAAACTGCATAAAAAATGAAAATATTAATCGGGTACTATAACTAAAGAAGGATATATGAAATAGCATTTTAAATCAAAACTATTATGCAACATATATATATATATATATATATATATATATATATATATATATATATATATATATATATATATATATATATATATATATATATATATATATATATATATACAGGGTTGTTATAATTAAAGTTCGCCTATTCAGAAGGCTCTAGAGCCGGTTCTATGGCTCCAAATGAAACAAGATTTAATTAGTATGTAGTACAAGTGATGCGCTCTACGAAAATCGAAAAAAAAAAATTAGTTACAATTGTCGTCAGTAGGTGGCGCTTCTGCAATATCTAAGGTGATTTTCGCAAGTTTCGTTATAAAAAAAAATAAAGGAAAATTTATGTCACAGTTGGTAAAAGTAAAATTGTGCAGATTCATTCTATCAATTTCGGTCAATCCAGACGAAACACACAAAAGTGTACAAAATTTCAACAAATGCTTTGAAGAAAGTCCCTTTTTATTCAAATCTTCGGCGATACAGCAGTGATGTCACGACTTCGAAACGCTGAAATACGCTTCAAATCACGCTGGAATACGCTTCAACTCTGTGTCTAAAGACAGATGTCTGACGATCTCTGATCTGAAGAACAGTATTAGGCGTCACATCGAGTTAATCCCACAGGACACTTTACGCTCTGCAGTAGAAAACACAGTTCTGAGAATGGAATGCGTGATTGCAAATAATGGAGGGTTCATTGAGGATGCGTAATGCTGTTATTCGTCGCTGGTGAGCGACATGTTTTATTTTTCTGGACTCAGATGGCATCACATGAAATTATCTCCTTTTTCTGTATTGTTTGGAGCCATAGATCTGCCTCTAGAGCTTTCTGCATTAGCGAATTGTTATTGTACCAACTATGCAATACATTTTCTTTTATTTATTTTACAAACAAATTGCAACAATCGCCTTAGCTATTGGCACAGCGCCACCTACTGGCGGCAATTGTAACTAATTTTTTTTTTTTCGATTTTCGCAGAGCGCATCACTTGTACTACATACTAGTTAAATGTTGTTTCGTTTGAAGCCATAGAACCGTCTCTAGAGCTTTCTGAATAGGCGAACTTTAATTATAACAACCCTGTATATATATATGTATGTGTGTGTGTGTGTGTGTTTGTGTGTGTGTGTGTTCCTGTTATTTGTCCCTTATTTTTCTGTTCTCTGTACTGCAGCATTTTTATTTGTACTACGGATTACCAACGTAAGATTACATATGTTTTCTTGTACGTGTTAACATATATAAACATAAACTGCCCTTGAATTACTGTTGTATGTTAATATTAACTAACTGTAAAGTGTAGCGTTCATAGTAGGTGAGCAGCTTTCTCTGACTAATGATATGCATTTTTATGAGCAATTACTTTATAATATATATTGATGTGTGTAGTTAATACTGAAGAAGGAATATTTATTATTAAGTGATATTTTGTACTTTAAAAATAAAGACAACCAAAGATTCGACCATAATTCAAATTATTTTATTAAAATCTCATTTAACGACGTGCTAAACGTTCACAGCCATAGTGCTTTCGGACACTACAATGCACTTCAACCGATCCGGTGGTCGAGAGATCAAGGGTATGCGTTTCCGTCTGATCGCTGCATTGCCGGGTTATGGATTCGAATCCCACCAGCGGGCATGGATGCTGTCATGTCGAAGCCAAGTCGGACTTCCACCCTTCGGGGTTTCTATAAAAGTGAAGCTGCAAATCTCCTCCCCTTCGGCATGGGACACACTGGGGGGTCTTGTGGACGTGGTGCGTAGGCGCTCCTTCACCACGGGGAATTAGTACACACACAATGCCCTTCATCAGTTGCAAAGTGAAAATAAGTGGCGAACATGAACTTAACTACTGGCCATAACAGCCAGACAAAATTTACATATTCAATCATTTTACATTTTTAAATACGAGGCATATGAAATATAATTTAATTATAATATACAAAAATAGGGAAAAGGTTCATAAATTTAATGGTAACCAATAAAAATGTGGTCAAAAACAGAATAAAGCATCTACAAAATATTCAGAAAATCATATAAAGGTTTAACACGTAGTGAATCGGGAACGAGACGCCTAGCATAACTGAAGGTCTGAACAGGATCAAAATCGCAAATAATATCACGGTTTATACATTTTTATTCATACTTAACACTTAATCTTGACAAACCAAGTCCAACCTCTTAATATTTAACAAATGTAGCTCTTTAATATATAACAGGAAACTTCCAGATATATTGAATATCTTCTAATGCATATAATTAAAATTCTTTTTAATGAAACCCGATATTACTTTTGTATGCTTATTTTAATTGGTAATGTATAACGAGCAATCTACTGATTATGGACAAGATGGAATTATAACAAAAACTGATTTGTGATGTTATTTTTTAAACAATATCTGGACTTGTTAATTTACACTAATATACTACATTAATAAAGTATTTTGTATATTAGCAAATGTAGTACATTTACAAATACGTTACGAAAATGCAAAATTTATATACAATAAATATGTTTATAGGCTAGTTAAACTATTTATTACTTAAGTAACTATTTATTAATAAATTCACACACAACAAGTGTATTAAAATAATTTTATGAATGATAAATAAAATGTTATGGGCACAGAAGTAACAAACAATGACATATCTTTAAAATTATGGCATAGGTATCTTTAAAATCTTACATAATACGAAATTAAAGCAAATGTTAAGTCGAATTTTAAATTCACAGCGACGCTTCCATAAAAACAAAATTACATAAAACATACAACCCGAAACCCAAGTAATCCTTAGTATTTGAAAAACGTCTCGCTTTCCTTAATGGACCAAAAAAGGCAAAATCTTCGAAGAAATTTGTTTGAAAAGAAGAGTCCAGAATACGGTTACTCTCTTTGTTGCTAAATTGAAATAAAAAGTGCTAAAATCTAAAAAAAGAAATTCTTTAATTACATGCAAATAAGGAACTGCAACATCCTTACACTGCATAGGGATTCATTTAAATCAGTTTTCTTTTCCTATTTGTAAGATTCAAGTCGTTATTTTTTATTTTCCTAATGAGGGAACGATAATACTAAATGATCTTATAAAACTAATTTCTGGGAAAATCCGTTTAATTTCTAAACGCAAGGTGCTCAGTCTGGGAATTTTGGGTTCATTGTTTAGAGCTTTAATTTACAAAAATTGTTGGTTCTTCGTAAGATATGATTTTACATCACAGGAAACGTTACATGAAAGTGAAATATAGTCTGATCGAGCACATTAAATTTTAAATTCATTTACTATACCGAATAAGTGGCATAGTTGAAATTTTATTAAAATAAACATTTTATTACTATACACTATATCAAAGCGAAGTGCAGTCTAATCGAAAAGTCGTGGACACCAAATTTTAAAATCCTTTACTATACCGCAGAATTGACATATTAGAAATTATATTAAAATACAAATTTTATTACTATACTGTATATGAAAGCGAAGTGCAGTCTAATCGAAATGGTGTGCACATCAGATTTTAAAATCATTTACTATACCGCAGAATAGCATTAGTAGAAATTTTATTAAAATACAAATTTTATTACTATACACTATATGAAAGTGAAGTGCAGTCTAATCGAAAAGTCGTGCACATTAAATTTTAAAGACCTTTACTATACCGCAGAATTGGCATAGTAGAAATTCTATTAAAATACAGATTTTATTACTATACGCTATATGAAAGCGAACTGCAGTCTCATCAAAATGTCGTGCACATTAAATTTTAAAGACCTTTACTATACCGCAGAATTGGCATAGTAGAAATATTTTTAAAATACAAATTTTATTACTTTACGCTGTATGAAAGCGAACAGCTGCGTGATCGAAAAGTCGTGCACATCAAATTTAAAAATCCTTTACTTCACCGCAGAATTGGCATAGTAGAAATTTTATTAAAATACAAATTTTATTACTATACGCTATATGAAAGAGAAGTACAGTCTAATCGAAATGTCGTGCACATCAAATTTTAAAAACCTCTACTATACCACAGAATTGAAATAATAGACATTTCATTACAATTATTTCATTAATTATAGTTTTTATAAAAGAGAACGAACCTATAAGATTATTGATGCGGCAGGTTCTAATTTCTGCTTTCGTTTCAGCGGCTGAAGCTTTCTCTACTAGAGGAAGGATATCTTTTTGAATTTTTTAGTCGCAAGGGAATCGGGCACCGGGTATACCCGGATTGCAATCAATTTTTGCTTTTATCTATATAATCTCCATTCTGGAGAATATATCAAAATAATTAAATAAATTACATAAAATTTAGTAGGTAAATATCAGTAGAAACCATAAACAAATAAACCCTTTAATTTTAAGCTAGTTACTAAACAGCTGTAAATTCTGTAAATGGTTTTATTCTTTTTCACGATGTAAAATTTTGTAAATCTGTTGTAATAACGTACCAATTTTTTCATATAATTTCACTTCGAATACAATTTTAAATTAAATGCTACGTTTTGTCTTCAAAATTGAATCTATGCAAAAATGTTGACATCTGGACCTCGCTGCAACATATACAAGGTGATTCAAAACAAGGGGTGTTCGAACACACCTAAACAAGCACTTTTCGTCATACAATGCATGGTAGTAACCCAAGCGGTTAAACACTACAGGTTAGCACGCACTGTTGTATGAAATGGTGGAACACAAGAATGACAGAGGAAGTATGAATAAAGTGAAGAAATTGCAGGACACATTTCAACTAACAGCTTAGAGAAACTGTTCATAACAAGAAATCGGAGAAATTACAAAACAAATTGTAATGACTAACAGAAACTGCTGAAAACAGAGACCGCCAACATGAATGCAGATTACAGGCCTCACACCTGCTACCTAATGATCGCCGTACATTGGTGAAAACACCAGGCATTTCTCGCACAATGGCAGTAGCAACAGAAATTATGTCAAAATGGTCCTCTTCGGAAACGACAGGGCTATCGTAGATGAGGCTTTTTATATGAACCCTTGGGAAAAATTCCAGACATGAGAGATCGGGCGATTGTGCCTGCCAAATGATGGGACCACCTGACCAATCCATCACCCTGGGAATGTTGCATCCAAGAATGTTGCAGTCACGCTGAAATGGGGTGGGGCTCCATTGTGTTGGAACCACAACTGGATTTCCTCGCATTCCTGTCAGCAGCTCCGTATATGAAATGCATGTCAGCCTTCTCCTAATTCGTGAGACAATCCATCCCTTCTGAAATCCACGGTAGAACTGGCGAGTGCGAAAACAGGCACTTAATGCGTTCCCCGGACAGCGCATTCTAACTCTTAAGGGGCTTCATCAGTCACAAGTTTCAATCTTCACCTTCCATGTTAATGTATGGCCGTTTTAGTGCTAGTGCTAGATAGCATAGCTCCTCCAAAAATCAACCTATTTCAATTTTGTTTTCAGGATCTCAAAGTTATAGAAATTGAAGTTTGCTTTATAATTTTACTTTTTGTTAAAATTATTGTTAAGTATTTTTAACAATTTATTGAAGTTGAGAGTCACTAAGAAAAGTCAAAACTAAAAGTTTAATCGTCTTTTATCAATTTGCATTTCATAATACTCGAATTTGAAAAAAGCAGTGCACATGAATAGAATTTTAGCTTTCGATAGATGCCTAAATTTTTGCGCTATCATAAATAGATTTCCAGCAACTTTTAATTGAAGCAAATATGGATCTGAAAAAAATTGTATTTTGCTTTCCCCCTCTTTCTTATTTCCTTCAGGGGTTGACAGGATTCCCGTGGGGAGACGTTGTTTATGGGCGTTTATTCGAAGGCGGCGGGATTTCTTCTTGTCAGGAGGAGGATAAGGGAAAGAACTAATCCCGCCGGTCATGAAAGGAAGAAGGGTAGAGGGTGAAAATTGTTCTCAAGTTACGTGGAAAGGCATTTTGAGTTGGGAGTGGAAAACGGTTTAGATACTGGACCTTTTTATTTCAGTATGCTTACTCGATATAGAGCGTCTCTTTCTTCATTCTCGAGTTAGCTAGTTTTGCCAATCACTATTTAATAATATTCTGCTGTAATTTCAATTTTTACTTTACCGTTGGATATATAAGTATATCATATACTTAATTTTCTTTTTCTATTTTTCTCTTGTAAATATTTAAAATTTATAATTATATTTTTGTTGTAATTATTTTGTCATTATATCGTCTAAATAATTATATTTCTATGGAACATTAGGTGACATTTTCGTCAAATTAGCGACATTTTAAAAAATCGCCAAATTTATCGCCAAGTGATACTGTAGAACTGATAGTCCCATTTTGCGACAAATTGACGAAACATCATCACAATACTATTCCCTAACAAAACACAATTAATTTCATTTATTAAGCGCGATTTTATCAATTCCATAGTATCTTTACGGATTTACAAACATGTTTATCAATTTGGTGATATTAAAAAAATTCGCTAAATGTGTTACTAAGTAGGATGGATGGACTGACCGACAGATGCTACCGAAACATCATTTTAGCACTCTCTTCTAAAAAAACGAATTTAATTTCATTGATTTGCGTCATTTGTATCAATTGGGAGACATTTTCGCTAATTTGGTAAAGTTTAAGAAAAGTAACCAAGTTATTTAGAGATATTCCGGTAAATTCGTAGCTCTGAATTTGCAAATCTGAAGAATAAAATATCCTGATCCCGTTTGTATATAATAAATGAAAACACTAAAATTGTTTTAGAAGATACACCCGTGGTAGGGGAAGGAGGGTACGGTCCCTGTGGATGCCTCCTCCACTGGGTTCCGGTCTAAATTGGGTGGCACTTCCCGGCCGTCCAAACAGTTACCTTACACCATTCTGGTAGGTCGGACGGTCTGGGTCTCAACAACAGCAACAACAACCCGTTCTACTCTTTTTCTGCTTCAACAATCGGCTAAATGAATTTATTGGGTAAACACAATATATGAGTTTATTAGCTAAACACAATATATAAACTTGAAAACTCTTTGCCAAAATAAATGAAAGTGATGTACGCACTCCGCAATTAATATAATTAAAAGAACAATCAATCTGTTCATTTATAAAATATATTTTTACATCCATTTATTTATTATTCAAATAGAAAAAAAATCTGATGTGGGCTACACATGACTTTCCTTATATAATGCAATGAGTTTACTACTTTTACAGTTAAAAAAATCTGATGTGGGCAACACATGACTTTCCTTATACAATGTAATGAATTTACTACTTTTACAGTAAAAAAATAGGTTTTTCTTATAGTAGATACTAATATTTTTTCCAAGATATTGAATTTCCAACAATTAGTCGTCATTTTCATTGATTTAGCGTCATTTTTATCCACTTGGCGAGATTTTTGTTAATTTGGCAACATTTCAAAAAGTCGCCAAGTTGGCGACATTCCGCCAAATTCGTCGCCAAAATCTCGCCAAGCATTATGGATGAAGAGATAAGTTATTCTTACAGCAGATAAATGACTATTGGCGTTCAAATACAAAAGTATTACTCAAAGTATCTTTTTCCATGAATGGAACGAGCTAGATCCACGAGAATGATGTCACCCAATTTATCGTATGGTATTACATATGAAAAGTGAACATGTTTCTCAATAGGAAATATTTTTTTTTTATTTTTCATGACTTTTTGATAATTCTTTTGAAAAATGTGCAATATCTCGAGAACGGTTTCTGTTAGCGTTCTAAAATTTAAGCCAATCGTTTTCTAATGAAAAATTACATAAGAAATGTCTATTTGCGTAACTTTATTAGTGGTTTTGATTTTTTGACGATTTTTTCAAAATTTTATTTGAAAATTTAGAGGGGTTCTGAACATTCGATTGCGTATAAAAACAATTGGCTTCCAGTGTTTACGGATTGTGATTTTTGTACCAAATTTGGTTCGAATCGGTCCATTCGTTCGTCAGTTATCGTCTCCACAGTCTCACTGACACACACACAGACATCACTTCAAAAATGTTTCATTCGTGATCAGGGATGCTTGAAACGTGCTCTCCCGTCGAAAACTCGAATTCGAATTTTCGACCCCGTCACAATACTTTCCTTATACATTATGTATATAAGGAAAGTAAAAATGGTATTCTTATAGTAGATACTTATATTCTTTCCAAGATATTGAATTTTCGTCAATTAGTCGTCATTTTCATTAAGTTAACGTCATTTTTATCAATTTGGCGAGATTTTTGTTAATTTGGCAACAATTAAAAATGTTGCCAAGTTGGCGAAATTCCGCCAAAATCGTCGCCAAAATCTCGCCAAGCGTTATGGACGGAGAAATAAGTTATTCTTACAGCAGATAAATGACTATTGGCGTTCAAATACAAAAATATTACTCAAAGTATATTTTTCATGAATGGAACGAGTTAGATCCACGAGAATAATGTCATCCAATTTATCGCATGGTATTACATATGAAAAGTGAACATGTTTATCAATAGGAAATATATTTTTTTTTCTTTTGTATAACTTTTTGATAATTTTTTTGAAAAATGCGCAATATCTCGAGAACGGTTCATGTTAGCGTTCTAAAATTTATGTCAATCGTTTTCTAATGAAAAATCACATAAGAAATGTCTATTTGCGTAACTTTATTAGCGGTTTTGATATTTTGACGATTTTTTCAAAATTTCACTCGAAAATTTATGTGGGTTCTGAACATTCGATTGCGTATAAAAACAATAGGCTTCCAGTGTTTACGGATTGTGATTTTTGTACCAAATTTCGTTCGAATCGGTCCATTCGTTCGTCGGTTATCGTCTCCACAGACCCACACACACCCACACCCACACCCACACACACCCACACACACACACACACACACACACAGACATCACTTCAAAAACGTTTGATTCGTGATCAGGGATGCTTGAAACGTGTTCTCCCGTCGAAAACTCGAATTTGAATTTTCGACCCCGTCACAATACTTTCCTTATACATTATGTATATAAGGAAAGTAATAATAATAAATATTAACAACACACTTAATTTCATTCCGTTGCCGAGCAACATGGTATCAGATAGAATCTTCGTCATAAAATACACAATTAAATAACCATTTTGATTTCTTTATGTTTTTCATTGTTCAGTAAAAGCTTGTTTAAAATAATGGTCTAAAACTTTGTCACGTCGAAGTACATGGCTCTAGTCCTCAATATCATTCTCTTTCTATCATGACCAATTTTTCAAATTATAAAATTTTCAAGCGTAGAATAATATGGGGGAATTTATCACATTTGTACATCCATCCACAATTTAAATTCCTCTTGTTCGAAGTCTGCTATATTTTGAATCCTAGGACTAATGTCGAGTTTATTGCGTGAAATGGTCTAAAACTTTGTCGTTTACGTGAAGATTGAAACGTAAGAACATAAATTAGAGTTTATTTTAAAAGTAATATTAAATTACCAATTCTGTCAGATATTGGGATTAGAAAAATTTCTATTCCCGAAATCCCGATATTGTAAAAACATCCGAGATTGCAATCCCTAATTGCATAAATAGGAAGTTATTATTATTATTAGTAGTAGTATTATTAATATTTATTATTATGCCTCTAGTCATGGTGATATAGAATGCTATTCTATTTCATGTTCAAAATGGATTACAAACTGTAAAATATTTGTAATAAAAAATAATTATTTCCTCTGTAGTTTTTTAAAACAAAGATTTTACTACCACGCAAAATAATCAACGATGGTTCTTATTCAATATTACACCACCTTGCTGACTGCATTTTTCACTTTCCTGTGGCCTATAGCCTTGTGTGTTGGTCTCATTATCGGAGGTGATGGGTGAAGACACGTGCTCAAAGTGTTATAGTACTCTGGGGACACATACAATGGTAAGGGGAAGATCTCCAGGCACGGGAATTTGACACTAATAACTTTCTGTCACAGCAAGGTAGCTCCTGGAAGCTGCCGGTCCTGCTGTGGGGGAAAGCAAACTAGTTGGTCCGATCTCAGACGGAAAGAAATCTGGATATTTTTTGTGTGATGAGGAGCCTTAACCGCTTGCGTGACGACTATGCATTGTATGACGAAAAGTGCTTGTTTAGGTGTGTTCTGTCACCCCTTAGCATTTTGCTTATGGGTGGGATAGCGTCAATCCCAAACGAAAAACCTCTAAAAAAAGACAGGTATTTGACATACCCTATCCCAAACGGTCCAGTCCTCCTTTGCAGGCATTGCCGCGACAATGCCTGCAAAGGAGGATCGAACTGTTTGGGATAGGGTATGTCAAATACCTGTCTTTTTTAGAGATTCTTCGTTTTGGATTGACGCTGTCTCACCCGTAAGCAAAAGGTTAAAGTTTTGCCCCATCGTTTTGAATCACCCTATATAATAAAAGTATTACCACTTAACATAAGTTAACATCTCAACTACATAAAAAGTATCGAATAAAATGAAACTAATACAAATGAGAGTGATGATTTTTGTAATTTCATCCATTCAAAATACTAACCATATAAAACAATCAATCTGCAACAGCATCGTTAGAAAGTTTTAGCATTTGGAAAACGAGCCGCTTTTATTAATTGGCTGGAAGAAATTCTAACCATCAACGACATTTGTTGCAGAAGAAAAATCAAGAGCACGGCTGCTTACACTTTCCTTGCAGATTAAAATAAAAAGTGCTGGCATATATTAAAGAAACCATTTAAATTTATACAAATAAGGCACTGCAAAATCCAAATCCCTTAGTCGTATTCATTTTAATCAATTTTCTTGTCAAAATTTTGAAAACCAAGCTTATGGCCTTTATATTTGTTCATCCTTCAGGTGAACCCAAAAGAATGATAAATGATTATATGAAATTGAAATTATCTGAAGAAATGTTTAACTTTTAATGATTAAATGCTTTGTCGGAAAAACTTTATGCGTGTGTTTGGTTTAAAATATAAAAAATTCGTGAGTAATAACATAAGAAATTTGATTAAATATATCAGCTGGCTTTGTTAATGGAAAATACGAGAGTTTATCATTAAGATAATTGAAAGGAAATAATCACTTAGAATCATTTTATATAACCTCAGCCAATTATGCTGAAACAATTCCTTATACAGAGGCATTTTACTGTAAATTCCCCGTCTGGCACATAATGCTATAGTTTAATCTTGATTGATTGCCTATATATTATATACCTGACTGCCATTTGAAAAAAGACCCTAAACACACAGCTTCGGTCTTGCGGGGATTTGATGCAAACCATTTAAAGATTTCAGTACTTTCTTGAAGTGAGATTCTCGTTATTTAAACTTGAAAGGAAATTTTTTTTTATCATGAAGTGCTGATTTTTGTGAGATTTCAATACTTTTTCCAGCATTATTTATCAATATGATTATCTAACAATTATATACCAGGCATTGCAAGTTTCAATTTACCTTCTAAAATCGACTGCTTCCTTCAGTTTTTGTTACATTCTTCATAATTCTACAGTCTTTTAATCACTGGTACTTTGAAAGTAGTTTGATCGGATGCTATTTGAATTTAGTTGAAGAAATTAGCTCATGTAGCTACCGAAACCTGTTCTTAAGCTTCTGTGCCGATTGTTTGTTGTGCCGTATTGATTTCGTTAATTACTTATCTTAAAAAAGGGGTAACTCTACATCATTTAACTTATTAACTACAGCCATTAGTAGTTTGGGTTAGTACATTGCTTTGCTGGCCGCAAAATCCACCTAAATTTTGCATAACGGGATACTAAGTAATATATATATATATATATATATATATATATATATATATATATATATATATATATATATATATATATATATATATATATATATATATATACATATATATATCTTATAGACATTCAAAAGTAAGATCTAAGGGTAAATAGAACAGTCTTCAATTTATTTATCACACATCATCAATGTTACATCATTATTTTTAATATTACAAATTCTATCATTCTTCTTCAGACAATTAATTAACTAGCGAGATGCAATGCCAGACTTAGTAATATTCGGTTGGAACACTGGGTGGGAAGCATTAATTAGCCTTTTTTTTAATAAAACACAATTTTGATATTATCCTCATATTATTAAAATGTACCTGATAATAATCTTTCACATCTTGGAAGAATCCTCGGGTTTTTCACCATCACAACACCAGATGAATCTGAGAGCTTATCACACACAATTTACAAAACTGTTCTACTACCTTGCTCTACAAAATTGTCCAACTTCACAGACTGACTGGACTCCAACTGCTGACCAACTCCGAGCAACAACTCTCTTGACCCCCAGCTTGACCTCATATATATACCTTCCTTCCGTTGGACGGTCTACGTGCTGGTATGTAAACATGAGGGCTTATCCATAGACATGGGGCGTGGTATGTAAGACATGGGACCACCTTATGTTATCGCTCCCTCATTTCTTAATCCTTCCAAATCTTTAATATTTTGCATTTCTGGCATTACAGCTTCAATGTATGCTATATTTTTCTTAAATGTACAACTTTTTATTCACTGGTATTTTTAAAGCAGTTAAATAGAGTTTATTTTAAATTAATTGATGGAGGTAGCTCATACAGCTTCCGAAACCGGTTACTTCTCTTTTTGTTCTTATATTCTTCTTAATTTTCAATTAATTTAATAGCCCTTAATTCATTTGCGTTTTTCAAGTGGCTTAATAAATAAACAAATGATATTTTAATTTAATTGCTGAAATGGCTCATGTAGTTTTCCGAAAGCAGTTGTTTGACGTTTCTTTATTTTCATTATTCTATAAATGTCTGTAGTCTTGTACAAACTGGTAGTTTTCAAAGAAATAAAACAAATGTTTTTTTGATGGAGTTATTTCATTCAGCTCCTGATACAGCTTGCTTCCCTCATTTTTGCTATATTCTGCCTAATCTCATAATCATATTCACAAAATTTTTCTACATTTTTTGTATATTTTTAAACACTTTACAACATACTTGAAAAGTGTTTATGACTCATGTCTGTTTAACTGCCTGTCTATCTGTCTGCCTGTTCGCACGATAACTGGCATCAAAATGACTTTAACAAAATGAAATTTTATTATGTTGAGACGGTCAGTGAAAAAAATGAGAATATAAATGAATAATATCACCCCATTAGTTTTTGATTGAACCCTGGTTGAAAAAAATGAAATACATTGAATCCTATGGGACCTAATTTTTCAAGCATTTTTAAGCAAAGTTAAAATTCACAAATTGCTACGAAAATTTTAGGAAATGATCAAATTATCCCATAAAATATATAATAAAAGTTTCAACATAATGTGTTTGGTAGTTTTTTACATAAAAATTAAAATAATAATTACACCCATATAATAAAGAGATCGCGTGACCCGCAGCAAAATAAAATATGGCATCCATCATTTTTCCCAGAGTAAAAATTGAGATTTTTAAAGTTCTTTTAAATTTATATTTGGTGTTGCATTCGTCCAAAAACAGCTTTATTTTTGTATATTTGTGCCAACGCAATTTCAATATTTTTTAGTTTAAATGATCGTTAAACTTTGATTATTTCTACAATGAAGCCTAATTTTAATGAATGCAGAAAGTGAACATACGATTGTAAAATGAGTTGTATAAAAATTGCTGAATTTTTATCCCGCAAAATTATTTAACTCTGGAGTCTGAAATAAAAGTGTATAAATGAAATATTCATTACTGTTGCATAGAGAACCAGACGATTTGTATTTCGATGACGTGATTTGAATAAAGATCAGTTTTTTTTCTGTGGAGTTTTAAGTTTTCAATTAAATTAAATTATTGTAGTTCTGTGATAATTAAAATAATATCACCGCTGTATGTATCGCATTTTAGATGTTTAAATAAAATTGCATTTCAGTTGGAAAGTGTTTCATGAATAATGCTTTACGCATGAATAATCTTTCATGGTTCTTTTAAGTTAATTAATTATTTGGCTCATATTGCTTCAAAAACCGATAGCTTTCTACTATTCTGGACTAGAACAAAGAACGGACACCATTCAAGTAAGGTGACAGATCGCAATAATTGTTTTGGGGAAAAAGAAGACAAGAAAAATGCATAAATAATTCTAAGGCGGCTCGCAATTTATAACAGTGCCCCTGGCTATAAATTTATGCAAGAATTAGAGAAAACTTTTACATTTGTTTTTTATTTTTTAAGAGTAATTTGTTTTTTATTTTTTAAGAATAATGTATTTTTAATTTTTTAGTGATAGATGATTTTTAATTCATTTTTGTCAAATATCAATGAGTCACAACCTAAATTCTAGTTTGATGGATCAACAAATAGCATATTAAATGTTTCACATACGAATCAAACATAAAATTTAGACAAACGCTGATAAAGGATATTAATGAGAATGTAGATTTATAACAATTATTTACACTTTGTTCATCATCATGCTCAGTAGTAGTATTTGTTTTAAATGTTACTGCAAAAAATATTTAAAATGCTATTAATGCATAAAATACCGCGAGTGCAAAATGTGACACAAATTGAAATGATTAAATGAAATTCCCTTGTCAATTTCATTGTGCCCGCGTCGAAAAAAGTATTCTCTTAAACTTGTAAAAGAAAATATAAGAATTAAAAATTACTCTAAATCGTACTGACACATACATGCCATGTGGGTATAATCCGAAACTAAATCAAATATTAAATATATTTTTGATGTTCCTTTCTTTCCTCGCCATAAAGACCAAATCACAAAAGCATATTCAATCCGAAATTGAACTTATACTCACAAATTAATACTTGAAAAACGTTACACTGTTCCTAATGACCCCTGCAAAATACTAAATCTTTGTTCTAAGAGGGAAAAAAATCAGAATATGATTAAACAGCCTTTCGTTCACAGTTTGAAATAAAAAGTGCTAAAATTTAGAAAGAATTCATTTAATTACATGCAAATAAGAAACTGCAACATCTTAACGTCGAGTAAAATTTGTTTTAATTAGTTTTGCTTCCTAGTTTTATGAAGAGATTAAGTTTTGTATTAATTTTCTAACAAAAAAAACAATACTATGAAATTATTTTATAAAATTAACTAGCACTCGCCACTGCTAGTAATTCAAATTGTATGCGACTTCTAGTAGTATTCTAAATGACTTTTTTTTTGTTGTTAAATATCACTTTTTTTGTTAAATATATTTTGTTAAATATAATAAATATATGGCTACCATCGTCATTGCTGCAGGAATTATCTTGCTATAAATACCTTAATTCGAAAAAGTCGTGTTCTAATCGTATTAAGTATTCTATCTATAGTTCTGATTTTAATGTATTTGCACAAAATTTTATAGTGGTAAAAGCATTCGTTTTTGTGTTGTTCTGTGCATATTTTAAGGACACAGATAAACACGCGTAGATGGACATTTTTCTAATACTGTTCGATTTCTGTGCAGAAAACGCGCTTGTCGGAATCACGAATTTGAAATTATTCGAAAAGTAATACATTCTCTATACCTTTATATCGTGTATCATTTTATACGTGTATTTTATATCATGTACTAAAATCTACTCGCGTACCACTACTGGTAGCACATCTAGTGCTATTTATTTTTAATTTTTGTTCTAAACCCGTGTTGGGTCTAAGGCGTAAGCTCCGTATTAGAATAGTCCAAGATATTTTTTGTTCTAGTATTTACTGGAATATCTCGTATATGCATGTAACAATAATATTACTGTGTTCATGATCGTATAATATAAATATAAATATAAAATTTAATATTTTTTATAATTTTTACTTTCTCATTCGTAGTATTGAGAAAGTATTGTTTAAAGGAAAATTTTCGATTTCAAGATTTCGATGCCAATATATGTTTCAAAACCTCCTGAACACATTTTGAATATTTTCGGGAGTGATGTCAGCATGTCTGTCTGATGTCTGTGGTCGATTTCTTGGGTACAAGTTAGCTGTTACAAATATTATTGGATTTTCACTAAACTTTATATCCGGCTTTGTTATCGGAAATTCTAGAATTAGATAGAATTTGTTTTAAATTCGAGCGAAAATATTGAAATGTATTCAAAAATTTTATATTTTTGAACATGGCAGCTTAAGATAAAATTTCACATAATCATACATAAAAGGCATTATTTATGCATCAATGATCATGAGATTTAGTAGTTTTAATAGCATGGGGGGGTTACCTACCCCAGGGGTACATTGTCCAAGATGATATAAATGGAAAAATTTGTCAAACCTTTTAATTTGAAGTGTAGCAAGCTGTAAATGTAATTAATCATTTGGGTCAACAATACCGATTTCTTAAAACTTTACTTGTAAAATTTGAGAAAAAAAAAACTACAAGTTACTTACAAATGGATTATAGTATGAGAAAGTCGATTTGAGCCACACGAGTTGAGCCCATATAATTTGCCTTGTAAAAAATTCAAAACGAAAATATTAAATTTTCGTGACGTACCCCCAACGTATCGACTTACATTCATTCCCCACTTTGAAGACCACTGCTCTATGCAATAACACTGCAAAAAATACTTCGCTGTTTAAAATTACTGAAAACTTAACAATACTTTGAAATCCTAACACAATATCACATAAAGACAAATGTTAAATCGAATTATTTTTGTAATCTCGTTGCGGCAGCTCCAATAAAAAAGTCAAATATTCCACCCGAAACTTAACTAATCCTCAAAAACTATTAGTATTTGAAAAACATTTCGCTTTTCTTAATGGGCCGGAAAAAATGCTAAATCGTTGAAGAAATTTATTCAAATATAAAAATCAAGACTTCGATTACACAGCCTCTGTTCGTAGATTAAAATAAAAAGTGCTAAAATCTAAAAGAACTTCTTTAATTACATGCAAATAAGGAACTGTAACATCCCTAAGAAGCATTCAGGTTCATTTTAATCAGGTTCTTTTTTTCTTTTCATTTTTAGAACCGATCTGAAGTTGTTCTTTTTCAACCGTTCTTTTAGTGAGATGTAATATTAAATGATTATATAAAGAGAAATTGTTTAAGAATTCTTTTAATTGCGTAATACTGAATCAATAATTAAGCGAGATACTTTGTAAGCTTTCAATGAATAGAGTTCATTGCAATGAATTCCCTGAGGAACCCGATAGCTTTCTTTATTATAAAGAATAAATTAGTAAAAGGTAGCGGTTAAGCACGATGATCATGGGATTCAGGCCAAATTTGATTCCGAAAACGCTAGATTAGATATGATAAAATGTTAAGATTTCGGATTAAAAAGCAGTTGCAGTTATTTATGAAATAATGCTTTCACAATTCAGCAGATATGTAAACATTTTTATATGTCATACGATATCATACATTTAATGGAGTAAAAATACGAAAATAGCATTTATTTTTTAAAAAGTAGCTATTATCGTACAATATTTCATTCATATTTGTTCTACTTCTAAACATATTTCTTTTATGTTTTGGATATTTTTTCAATAGCTACTTTTTCCGAGATATTGAATAATTTGAATCGTAAATAGATGTTTCAGCCCCAAACCATTTTTCTAGAAACCTTCCATATGATAGATTTTGAAATGATTTCAATGAATATTAGGTACTTTTGAAAACTTCTTTCTCACAGGATATTTGTTCAATTTTGCTCATTTTTGGAATATATTATTCTAACATATCATTGTAGCCAAAAATATAAATTAACGAAAAAATCCAAGACGGCGTACATTCGCCATCTTGGATTTCTAAAAAATGCTGTAATTCTTTCAAAAATTAATATTTTGATGTAAAGGAAACTGTTTTATCATTTCACATGATAACTTTTTTAGGATATCGAAAAAGCCAATACGGCCTATGGTTAGGATTTCACGAAATGCAATATCGTTTATGCCGGCCATCTTAGATTTTAGAAAATTGCTGTAACTTACTCAAAAATTTTTATTCTGATATATTACTTGTGAATAAACACTATGTTTAGATAGAATAATATATGCATGCCAAGTAAACAGCTAGGTATATATAACTATGGTAAGCATCTAAGGTAAACAACTATGCATGTAAAGTAACAAACTATATGTCTGTACTAACTATATGTCTGTACACTGTCTGTAGCTAAAACAGCTGGCTAACCCTTTTTTTCACCGATAGGTGTCGTTTGTTTCTATAAACAAAGCAAACTCATCCCAAATCGAAAATACATATTGTATCATCCTATATTAAAAAAAATGAACTGAGAAAATACGGAGTATGAATCTGTTGTGATACAACCATTCAAAAGACTTAATTAAAGAAAATAATATCAATTGAACGATCATATCCCAACACCTGATTGGGTCGGACACTCACATACAATTAAAAAGGGAAAATTAATTAATTAAAAGTTAGTTACTTAATGGAAGGGGATCGTATAGTAGGGAATAGAATTTTGAATATAAAGCAATGCGTTGTGTAATTAATATATAAAAAAACCATTTTATATGTGAGCGCCTAAAATTACTTACCTGTTTCAGAACCTAAAATTAAATATAAATATAACTCAATAATAAGATTGTTGTACTTCACATTGGTTGCTAGCAGTTATTTGTTGTCAAAAAAAAAATATAGTTCTTGAAACTAAAAAAAATCCATGATGCTCATAAAATACACTCAGGTACAAGATAAATGTTCTTTCTTTTTTTTTTTATATTTCTATATGTGCAAGTATAGATGTAAATGATGCAATCATTTCATTAAAATAAAATTCTCAAGGTGTAATTTTTTTTATATCACCACTTGTGATATATATATATATGAAAGTATGGAATAACAATGCATTCTTTTTCATCAAGATAAGAATCTTAAAGTGTAAACTTTATATCATCACTTGTGCACTACTGCAGAAAGAAATATATATATAGTTGTAATATTTGTACCCATGAAGGACATATAGATTTGTATTTTGATCATCAGCAAATTCTTAGCTCCTCAGAGCTCTGACAAAACATAATCTTCAAAAGGTGCCTTTACTTGGAATATATATATATATATATGTATATACATATCCAGCCACTCAATTGTGCATTCACTCGTGCATTAATGAATTTCTTTATACACATATTTCTGAAAAAATAATTGTGCAACACAGTTGGCTGATTCAAGTGCAATTCTTTCTGAATTATATCACAAAATCACTAGACACAGATCAAAAATATAATCACATATTTTGGCAGATTGAGATGTTTTGATTCACTATGAAAAGTATTAATATTTTTGTATACCTGGAGTTTAGATTATTAAAGATGATAAAATAAATGGTTGGGGCACGAGGCATCCCCCCTAAAGGGGACCCCACCAATATCACGACCTTCACTTCACCAGAATTTTCAAGAGAAGAGAGCGAGTCAGCGCTTTTTGCACACAGGAAGACAATTCCCGCCTAAAACCGGACGTTGCCATACCAGATAAAACAAACTCCTGTTCAACCAGGGAGGTCAAAATGAGACAGAAGAAAACAAGTTTCCGTATCTCGTCTGAAACGAGATCTTACCAATTGAAAAGGTGTGCGCGTATGCAGTCATTTTTAAAAAGGACGTACACTGTACGAATAAAAACATGAACTGATAGCAGCACATATAATTTAATTTAATAAAAGAATCAATTGGTCTATTAATGAATATATATAAAATAAAAGCAATTTTGAATAGAATAATTTTGAATAATAATAAAGTAAAATAAAATATTTAATGATTTATAAAAAAAAGTTAATTTGGAATAATAAAATAAAGTGTTGTGACGTGTCACAACAGAATCCATATGTGAATCCACTCAGATGAAGGTGATTTCATACGTGGATCCAAGCACAAATTCTCTTGAACTGAAAGGGTTAATGCATATACTGTTCTGGTATAATTTAGAAACTGACTACAAAAATTGCTGAAATAACATTGTAGCATTAAAAAAATATTTTTGTTTTAGAAATACATCATCTGTATAGTTTTCACAAATCAAAAGCAATATTTAATTTCTTGACTATGTTTCTTGTTTTTGTCTTTTGCATCAACTGCAGCTAATAATCTCCTTTTTAATATCATACTATATCAACAATTAGCATAAAATAGTTAGGTAAATATAAAAAATAGTTGATTTAGTTTAAAATTTTGTACATCTTAAGAATGTTAAATTAATACAAACTTTTAAATTTAAAGACTTATTTAATACAATAGACATTCATGAAGTTTAAGAAATTCAGTTTAATGTTATATGTAATTTATTTAGAGGGACATTAACTACTGTAAATTATAATCATTTTCGAAGTAATATGAGCTTCATGCTCTGTAATCCATATTTATCAAAATTTGGCAAGATCTGCACTCAGTCTAACGGTTTGCTACAAGAATCTGCAAACTCTAACTGCTTAACTAACTGACATTTACATTATTACTAGAGATTCTAATTACCAAACTCACCAATTTATTGATGATGTTCTGATTAAACATTCGAAAATGTAAATGACAATATTAATCTAACACATCGTACTTTCTATCTAATATTACTACCTAATGATGGATTTCAATTTAATAATGTAGACGTCTTAGGTAATACACAAATACTCGATAAGTACAATAAATTAGAATTTAATTTATGTAATCAAATTTTAAAATGTTAATTTTGAGACCACAAAACTACAATACTTCTCATCAAAACTTTCTACTAACGTCTTTGGAAGTATAATAATAAATTATTTATTTAAAGAAAACAAAATATTATTTCTGGTCTCTAAAAAAGCAAAATATTATGGAAAGATAATAATATGTTTTACAAGTGATCACTACATTCAAAAGTTATTTGTATCAACAGTTTGTTATAAAGCAAAGGACTTTAAATATATTTAAACCTCATTGTTAAAGATGGATCTCAGAATTATAAGCGACAATTTTGTTATATAAGTAATTGATTTTGATATAAGTTTTGTCATATAACTAATTGATCATAATTTTTTTGGATTCCAGTGATTTGAGTATATTTATTTCGATAGAACACTCAAAATGTTCATGCTCATTGCCTTCAGTTTCTATTTATCTGACGCAGATTTTTGGCAATCAAAATTTTATTAAAACATATTACAGTGTTTATAAATAAAATATAAAAAAAAATGTTTATAAGTAAAATATAAAATATTATAAATAAAATATAATGTTTATAAATAAAATATAAAATATTATAAATAAAATATAAAATACATTATAGTTTTTCACATGAACAATTTTGATTCATATATATCATTATGTTTTGAAAGAGTGTTTTCTTTTTGTTTCAGGTTGGATTGATAACTGTTAACCGTCTATTATCTGCCGAATAAAGTGTTCTTGCATCTGACAGAGGCATTATCTTATTTTATGCTAAGTAAAAGTAAGATATTTTGACATCATTATAATTCCATATAAATTAATACATTTCATATAAATATTGATAGATTTAGAAAATTTGGTATAAAATACATATTTTTTAATTAATTTTTTTGTTCTTACCTAAACATATGACCTATTACTCAGCGTTTTATCATGCATTTTACAGTAAAGGTGAACCTCGTGAATTCCTTTTAACCCGAACAGTTTTTACAATCCCATTAATATTCAATACTAGAAAATGTACGCAAAGTTGCCCGGGAGCTAAAGGACTGAAGTTATATAAAACAACTAGAAAATCTACCCGCCGTTGCCCGGAATTTAAAATGAGCTGTTGTTGAGTAGCCCAGTGTGTACCCATGCAACATAATTTCATTTGATTGTTGTTATAAGCTAATGCATTGTTAAAACGTTCTTTGGTTTTCAGGAATTCGCTGCGAGTTCCGGTGTAGTATTTATTAAATGTTTGCCTCTGAACGACGGGAACATTTTCTGGTTATAAATAATACAAACGAGAATGGAAATTACACAAATCAGTTTCCGAAATGCTTGTTTTGAACAAAAATCTTACAAATTCAGTGCTAAGTTTAACCAATTAATAACAGAACATAATTTTGCTCCTCCCTCCTATTACGCTACACACGATAAGCACGAAAAAATCCTCCCGTGATTGAATGTGTACAATTTAGTTTTATATGTATCTTAATCATTGTTACAAATGTATCATTTAAGTATATTTCTGTTTTTGTTTTCCAATGTTATCAATACCCATGTTATCATACCTCCTTTTGATATCCGAACTTTTCATCAAACCTAAAACCTAAGCAGCATTAACCGCGGTTATAAGATGGGTGGATGCTACGACTTCTTCCTTCCCGGGAGACTTTCTTCAAAATTAATTTTCTATTGGCGTCCCTGAGACTTCAGAAACAGATCAAACTTCAAAAATATAAATTTTTAAATACTTAAGTACACTAAATCTGAAATATATACATGTGTTTTCCATTCTGATAATGATCGTGAATTAAATTATCTATTCGATCAAACGAAATGAAATTGTTTTCTGAAGGAAAAGAAAAGATCAGTATTCCACAAATGAATTCCCCGGAATTTTAAATTGAATGTCAAGTTTCATCAAGGAATATTGTATCCACAATAGAATCCATAATCCGCAAGTTTAAATGGTAAATACATTTTCTAGAATATTGTATTTGAGATGCACTAATATTTTAATGTAAAAGTTATTTAATGAACAGCTATTTATATTGAGATGATAATACCAAGTGGCGCCATCAGCCACCATGCCATACTATACACAATGAGCAAGGAAAACTCCCTTCATTAAATTTGTACAATTAATTTCTATACGTCTCCAAATCCTCGTTATACACTTATCATTTAAATATATTTTTATTTTTATATTGCCATGTGACCAATATAGTCACCCCTTTTAGTTATCGGAACTTTACTCTTCATTTTGGTGACGTGACATTTATACCGTTGTAAGCACTACCCCACACATTTACTTCGATCCAGAGATCCTGAATCAAATTAAAATTATGTAAATTAAAAGTTATCCTGATATAGATAAATTTAACTCTGGTACATAATTTGGACTGACAGTTTTGCATTACTTGCTGATCCCATGCATGCTTGTTGTCCAAAAGCCATTCTGTTCACAAACATAAATCAAAACCTATTAAATGGAGAATAAGACGTGAATAAGGAACCTACTCAATTCCTTACTTAGATTGCATTCCATTATTACTTCTGCCGGATTAGTTCTATTATCTTAATAATGAAACCTATGCTAATTAGAGTATATAAGAACACCTACCGCTAACTAATTCATTAAATGAAATGGACAATATCAGAGTGAAGTATACGAGTATTTACTTTTGGTTTGGTTTGTACTTATTGCTTAGTGCCATGTTGCTAATTAGTTTTTGTGTTATTTCGGTACAGTATTACTTTCCTTATATACATAATATATAAGGAAAGTATTGTGACGGGGTCGAAAATTCGAATTCGAGGTTTCGACGGGAGAGCACGTTTCAAGCATCCCTGATCACAAATTAAACATTTTTGAGGTGATGTCTGTGTGTGTGTGTGTGTGTGTGTGTGTGTGCGTGTGTGTGTGAAAGTATGTGTGTTTGTGTGTCAGTGAGTCTGTGGAGACGATATCTCATGAACGAGTGGAGCGATTCGAATGAAATTTGGTACAAAAACCACAATCCGTGAATACTGGGAGCCTATTGTTTTTAAACGTAATCGAATGTCCCCCTAAATTTTCGAGTGAAATTTTGAAGAAATCATCAAAAAATCAAAATCATTAATAAAGTTACACAAATAGGCATTTCTGATGTAATTTTTCTTTAGAAAACGATTGACATAAACTTTAGAACGCTAGCATGAATCCTTCTCGAGATATTGCACATTTTTCAAATAAATTTATCAAATAGTCCCATAAATTAAAACAAATATATTAACTATTGAGAAACATGTTCACTTTTCATATGTACTATCATGCGATAAATTTGGTGACATCATCCTCGTGGATTTAGCTCATTCCATTCATGAGAAAAGATACTTGGAGTAATAATTTTGTATTTGAACGCCAATAGTCATTTATCTGCTATAAGAATAACTTATTTCGCTGTCCATAACGCTTGGCGAGATTTTGGCGACGAATTTGGCGGATTGTTTCCAACTTGGTGACTTTTTGAAATGTTGCCAAATAAACGAAAATATTGCCAAATCGATAAAAATGACGCTAAATCAATGAAAATGACGACAAATTGTCGAAAATTCAATATCTTGGAATGAATATAAGTATCTACTATAAGAAAAACCTATTTCTTTTTACTGTAAAAGTAGTAAATTCATTGCATTATATAAGGAAAGTCATGATTTGTCCACATCAGATTTTTTATTATTTAAAATTAAATTGAAGTGTAACTACATGTTATTGTTTTGCATTGTTAAATGCAGCTCTTACAAGTGGTTTCTTATTGCATTATGATTCTTTGAGTGTTTTTAGTGTAACTGACAAGTGACACTATACAGGAAGTTTCAAAAAGATGGTTAAGATAAAAAAGATAATTGGACAATTTAAATTTAAGATTAACATTTTTTATTCAGGACGGTGTATATGTTCTCCCCCTTATTTCCCCTGACAATAGTTACACATTTATACCGAGCATTTCAAGAAGGGGATTACAGGGTTCACAATGTCATCTATCAGAGATAGATAAGATATATAAATTTTAAAACGATTCCAGATTAGGTTAAGATAATAGGACAATAGGAATTTAAAATAAACTTAAGTCAAGAAATGTGTACGTAGCCCCCCCCCCCCCATATTTTCCTGACAGTAGTTACAAATTTATACAGGGCATTTCAAAAAGGTGGTTACGGGATTCATATTTTTACTTATCAGAAATAGATATCTTATGGAAATTGAAGAACTATTTCAGATTAGGTAAAGCAAACTAAAAATTATAATTTTAAAATTATCTTTTTAAGTCCATAACAGCATTTTTTTCACTGTGACGTAAGATTTACGTCACACTGTGACTTTGGGACGTCACAGGATGTCGCAGTACACCTCGGCAATGTCATATTGAGGTCACAGCGAAGTCATTTTGGTCATTTTCATGGTCGTTTGTGACGTTGCATATTAACTTGTTTGTGACGTCACATTGTAATTGCCATTGTAATGTCGTCACATTATTAAGTCTTAATTAAATTGCGTCACAGAATATAATCACAATGAAGTTACAAAGTTTCTAATATGTAACGTCGCATAGAAGTCACAAATATGATGTCACATTGTGACCTAGGTGTCACGTGATTACAACGTCACTATCACATATGTGACGATCTTTGCTGTGAGGGGCTAGGACAGTGTTTGCGTTGTCCGCCATATTTTTCTTGACAATAGTTACAAATTCTATTTTGATAGTACTGAAAGGACTGTAGGTATTAGATTGTCCAATTATGCTGGGGATATCAAAAATAAAATATTTCCACAGCTTTATCCCATACCATTATTGATGATCATTCTATCCCTCCCTATGATAAAACTTTTATTTTGACTTGTTGCAATAATCCGCATAAAATTTTGCGATTAGAATATTTATTTATCTCTATCGATATTTTGTTTGTGATTTCGACCCTTGTATAAAAACTCGTCAGCTTTGCCTGGCAGCATATCCTGGATCCCACAGAGGTGAAACCATTATCTACATGCTTAAACATTTAAATTATTTTGCAATTACAGTAATTAAAATTTTTAATTTTTAATTTTGTATTTTTTGTGTAATACTTGTATGTCTATAATATATTTTTTCGCATCTCATACATTTCTTTTGCCAATCCACAATTAATGATTAGCAAATGTTATTCGCTGGTTGGTTGAACATAAAAGCACCAATATACTTATATCTTGCCGCCTCTGATGAACAGCGTATGACGCTCAAAAGAGCTTAGGTTCAGTTAAATGTAATTTACGTTCTTTAAGTTAAAATAAACTTTTAGACTATTTTAAAGTATTTTATAATTCTTACATTTCAATAAATCTATTGTTGAGTTTTACACATTGTGTACTTTACTTTATTCCTTAGTTGATGCTAGACTTCATAATCTAAACCCAAATTCAAAGGGGAATCAAATGCCACTAAAGCACTCTGCTTGCAGTGCATTCTGTTATTACTTTTGCTGGCTTCATTCCCATTATCGTAATTAGGAAAATAATGCTAATTAGAATAATGTGCCCTCCCCCTGTAACTGCTAATTCATTAAATGAAACAGACAACATAAGCATGATACTAGTAATTACTTTTTGTATCTTTTTTACAGAGTTAGTGACATTTTGCTAATTAGTTACTAGTTTGATTTCGTTACAATATTTAGCAGATAAAATTAATTGTATGGGGAACTAAATGTTCTAAGTTTTAGTAACAGAAAATGGTAAAATATATTTAAAATGATTTAGGCATTTCATACCATGCATGATCATTTTTATTAAGCTCATTTACTTTACGTAATTTATAGTATATAAAAACAAGACATTTATGAATAAGTATCTATATGATGAAAAATCGTAAGTACACTTCGTTTTAAACGAAACAGTTAAGCATTTTAATTCTATTTTGTGTATTTATATTGTGCATTAGTATGATTATTTTGAAAAAACCGGAAGTAATATTTCCAGAATCGAAATTGTAAAGCCTTATTAACACCATCCTCCTTCTGGAATTTGAGACTATATTCATCTCAGTCATCATCAAAGCATTGACATAGCATATAGCACTATATTTAACTCTAAGAAACAAACGTATCAAGAAAAATCTGTGAACCAGAAGTGAGAAAAACCCAGTAGGCGAAATTTTCAGTGTCTGCCCCCCCCCCCCCCCTCCCCAATCTCCTCCAGCATTTCACGCTGAATTATACGAGCCGTCGACTAACCTCTATCGTTTTTAACCTTGAGAAGTAGATGATTTAGGAAATTTGTGTAAACCGTAGTTGGGAAAAAAAGCCGTAAGTGGAAATAATTAAGGAACTCCTCCTCCCCTGTTCTCTTCCTGAATTTTATGCTGAATCCCTATCAGTCATCATCTCAAATATATCTATAGTGGATCTTGAGATGTGGTTGTTTCAAGTAAATACAGCTTTTAAAATCCGAAGTGGCATCTTCAGAACCGGAAGTAGGAGTCCTTAGTGAACCTTTCCTCCTTCGAAGTTTAATGCTGAATTTAAGTTTGAAGTTCGAAGTTCTACACTGTAAAACATTTTGCAACCGTAGCTCATTTTTTTCAGTTACTGTGTTGATAATTAATACCTGAATTACAGGCGTTCATGAAAATTCCAGCTTCATTTCTGAAATATTTAGCTAAGTATCGTCTGCCGAAGCGTTATTTTTGTATATAATATATATATATATATATATATATATACAGGGTGCATATGAACTGATGGTCAGAACTATAAAGGGTTATAGAACTCGCCAAAACAAACAACTTTCACAATACAATGTGGGGTCCGAAAGCAACCGGCGAGCCTCAAGAGGGCGCTTTCTCTGGAGTGGATGAAACGCAAAATGGAGAACACAGTAAAGATGAATAATGGAAATTTATTGACAAAATGTTTACAACAAATGCTCAAATGAACGACCACCAACTGCGAGACAGGCGTCCTAGCGGCGACGGAGTGAATCGCATACACTTTGGAATATTCCTGGCATTTCACGAATCTCTGCAGCTTCGACGCTAATCCGAGCGACAAGGTCCTCTGGTGACTACATGGTGTACCAGCAAATTATCGAGTAGTTATGTGGTTCCAGCACGACGTAGCGCCAGCACATTGCACCAGGATTGTGCGGAACTACCTGGACATTGCCTTTCTGAACAGATGGATTGGCCGCGGTGGACTCGTCGCGTGGTCTCCCAGATCTCCCGATTTGTCCTGTCTGAAATTTTTTTCTCTGGGGACAGCTAAAAAACACCTTTTACGTGACGCCCATCGAGTCACCAGAGGACCTTGTCGTCCGAATTAGCGTCGCAACTGCAGGCATTCGTGAAATGCCAGGAATCTTCCAAAGTATACGCGATTCACTCCGTCGCCTCTATGACGCCTGTCTCGCAGTTGGTTGTCGTCTTCATTTTGACCTGACGTTTCATCCACTCCAAAGAAAGTGCCCACTCGCGGCTCGCCGGTTGCTTTCCGACCCCATATTGTATTGTCAAATTTGCTTGTTTTGGTGAGTTCTATAACCCTTGCAGTTACGACCATCAGTTCATATACACCCTATATATATATATATATATATATAGGGTGTATCTCTTCTTTCTTGATTCCATCTATGCTTTTGTGTCCGTTCGGGTGCTTCTGTCTTTGCACATGTGGGAGAGTGACCATTGAGTTACATTGGGGCCGTGAGCGTTGCCCGGGTCGTAAAAGCTGCTTTAAGTAGGAAAGGGGTGTCACAATCCACCCCTGCCATTCTATGCAAATCATATGGTCACTCCCGTTCTCACTTCTCTTTTCTTCTTGTTTATATCCTTATATATATATATATTATGAGCAACGTTACTGCCCATTATGGACAGCTGATTCCCATGAAACTTTTAGTAACATGCTTGAAAATGTTTTACAGTGTAAGTTAAGTTCTAAGTTCTAAGTTCATTGTCAAAGTTTTATCTATTACCAGTTCTGAGAAATAGACATTTTAAGGAAAATTTTGAACCCGGAAGTGTAAATGAAAACGAAAAGGAAAATTCAAAGTGAACTACTCTACTTCCTTTAGAATCATATGCTGAATCCATAACAATTATTATATAATAGTATCTATACCCAATTTTGATATAAATATATGTTTCAAATGAAAAAGTATATATTTGAACTCGATATAGAAAAAGAACTGGAAGTGGACATCCTTTGTTAGCCTCTCATTATCTTCCAGGATTCTATGCGGAATCCAAATCAATTAACATTTGAACTGTATCCATAACCGATCCTAGGAAATATATATTTTAGGAGTCGACCTTTAAAGCTGACACGGTGGTGGTTTAGTGGTCAAAGCAAGCGTTTCATCGTGATCACTTTGCTGCCGGGTTGTGGATTCGAGTCCCTCCTGTGGGCATGGTCGTTGGGCGCATTGTGTTCCGCTCCCACTGGGGAGCCGGGGCAACATCATGTGACGGTTGAATGGTTCACGATGTTGGCCGATGTAAAGTCGAATGATGATATATCAAATGCCTGGTCATTGTTAAGAAAAAAACAGAAAAATATATTTCAAGGGGAATATTTCGTAAGGACAACAATGAGGCAATTTTTTGGAATCAAAGTATATGTATTGTAAAATACTTAATCCCAGGGCCCCGCTTGCCCTTGGATTGCCAACCACGAAATGAGAAAAAAAATGAGATAAAACGCCGCACATTAAGTTACACAAAAATATTCGGGTGGTCCATGCGGTTTGTGTTTAGAAGCCCTTACAAGGACGAAGAAACAAAACAAAAAAAATCTCGTCTGCTTGGAAATCTCTAGTTTAATATTCCGATTTCGTTTTCTAACTTCTGCTTGTTTTAGTAATTTTCACCCTATTTCTTGAATTTTTGTTTTTATGAAGATTTTGTTAACGATACTCTTTTAGCTTACAAAACCAGATAGTTCCTTCAATTTATGTTATACTTATTTATCCTATTTGTTTAAAAACTGCAATCTTCACGCTGATTTGTACTCATGTAATCTTTTTATTCTAATTTGTACTCTTGCAATCTTTTTTACCGTTCATTTTCATATATTGTATTTTACCGTTCTTTTATAGTGTCCCATGTCTTGTTCTTTCCTTCTTGGTTTCTTACCTCTTTTTCATTTTTTCGCCGCTTTCAACTTCCTTTATATGCTGCCGTCACGTTTTCTGTTCTAACATCAGTTGCCGATCCAGTTCTCTGAGTGAAGTTCGCGCTTCATGTGTGTCCTGACGGAGAAGGCTATTTCTTACCTTCAACGCCGATCTATATTACTGTGATGTATGTTGTTTTCAACGAAATAATTTTAGTTTTAATACCGAATTAACATTTAACTAATTCACAAACAAGAAGATCTTAAAGGTTTAGTTGAAAGTTAACATGCCAAATTCATTCCTAATGATAGTTAATTTGAACCTTAACTTTTGCATTCGTCGCTGAAATCGTCCCCTTTTGTAATTAAGAATCATTTCCCTGAACATTAACAAGTATAAACGTAAACACCACCAAATCGTTGGGGAATAACACACCACCAAGGACCATACCTCCAGTCCATTCCATTATTACTTTTATTGACTTTTCTTTACAATTATCGTAATTACGTAAACGATGCTAATTAGAATGCAGCGAAACCCCCTACTGCTCACTAATTCATGAAATGAAACGAACAATATAAGTGGGCGGAGTGCTAGCAATTATTTTTTGTATACTTGATACTAATTACTTCGTGACATTTACTAATTAGTTACTGCGTTGATTTCATTACACTATATATCAGATAAAATTAATTGAATGGTAAATTACATCATTGTGATTTAATTAACCAAATACAGTACTTGAATACTTAAATGATCCATTGGACTTTGGATATATATATATATATATATATATATATATATATATATATTATTTTAATTACTTTTTATTTTCTCTGGAAATTACACAAATGTTCTCTAAACGTTCCATTTATAAAACTTTAAAGGCGTCATGTTTCATTAAATTTTTAAGTACCAATTGTTTCTTTTTAAATTTATATTTTATAAAATATTTTTGACATCACTTAATCCCAAATTATAGGCAAATTTCTTTGATCAAACATTCTTAAAATTTTAAATATGGAAGCGAATCATAAGTTAGAGCGTTCGAACTAAGAGCTCCTTCCTGTAAAACCGAAACGGACGGGTCGTTCTATGCGAAAAATATGAAATATTATAATTTTCATTAGATTGTTTCCAAATGTGTGCACTAGTGAAGTGTATCGGACTATGTGAGTAATCCTGGAGATTTAAAATGCGAATTCTACGCATAGTAAGTCGAAGATTTGCACTCCAAATTTTTTGAATGCGAATCTATGTTGTTTTTTCTACAAAATAAGAAAAATCACATGATATGATTAAAACAAAATAGTGATATACATGTTAATTTTCATCATTTATTCTTTATAAAATCGAACAAAATCAAAGAATACGTATAATAATAAAAAAAATCTGTTGTGGGCAACACATGACTTTCCTTATACAGTTATAATGCAATTAATTTACTACTCTTACAGTAAAAACAAGAAAGATCAATCATGCTTAAAGCATTGATTATGAAACACTTTCCAACTTTAATGCAATTTTATTTTAACATCTCTAAAATGCAATACATTCCTAAGAATTATTTTAAAACTTATCGCAATACTACATTAACTTATTATATTTGAAAACGTAAACCTTCATTGAAAAAAATGAACTTCATTCAAATGACTGCATTGAAATATAATTGCCTGGTTTAAACATCTCCAAAATGCGATACATTCCTCGCTAACAGTTTTAAAATCATCATAATACTACAATAATTTATTATATTAAAAACTTCATCGAAAACAACTGGCATTCATTCAAATGACGTCATAGAAAAAATATCACGCCTGGCTCTCTCTATAAAAGCAGCATTTCATTCATAACATTTTCCCATCTATTTCATTCATCACAGTACCAAAATAATTTATTTTATTTAAAAACTTAATACCATGAAGCTACAAGTAATTAGACTCTATATATATGCTTCATCGAAAAAAATCGTCCTTCTCTCTGTAAAATCAATGAATATTTCATTCATATCAGCTATGCAGACCCCATGAG
Organism: Amaurobius ferox; assembly: GCA_951213105.1. Classification (NCBI taxonomy): domain Eukaryota; kingdom Metazoa; phylum Arthropoda; class Arachnida; order Araneae; family Amaurobiidae; genus Amaurobius; species Amaurobius ferox. The sequence goes on from OX578153.1 coordinate 22,351,835, forward strand.
TTAAATACTTTTGCGTCTTACAACTCAGCTCTTATACAACTCATCCTACATTTTACATAAGTGAAAAATAGGTTTCGTTGTAGAAATAATCAAATTTGGATGATCATTTAAACTCAAATATATTTTCATTGCGTTGTTTCAGTATGTAGATGCACAGAATTTAAGCAAAAAATAAAGTGTTAGGACGAATACAACACTCAATATGAATTAAAAAGAACTTTAAAAATCACGATTTTGAGACAAGATGGATGCCATATTTTATTTTGAAGTGGGTCACGTGATCTTTTCGTATCGTGGTCACGTGATCGCTTCATAGAAAAGGTGTTATTATTATTTTAATTTTTATTTAAAAAACTACCGAATATATTTTGCTGAATTTTTTTTTATATATTTTATGGAATAATTTGAATATTACCTAAAATTTTCGAAGCAATTTATAAATTTTACATCACCTTAAAGAAGGTTTGAAAAATTAGGTCCATAGGGTTCAATGTATTTCATTTTTTCAACCCGGGTTCAATCCAAAACTAATTGGGTGATATTATTCATTTATATTCCCATATGTCCTACTGACCGTCTGAACAACATACTAAAATTTCATTTTGATTAAATCATTTTTACGGCAGTTATCGTGCTAAAAGACAGACAGACAGACAGACAGAGAGAATGAACAAAGTCATAAACACTTTTCAACGTTGTTGTAAAGTGTTAAAAATAGGTTATTCTTATAGTAGAGATATAGTAGAGTCCAAGATATTGAATTTTCGTCAATTCGTCGTCATTTTTATCCATTTGGCGAGATTTTCGTTAATTTGGCAACATTTCAAAATGTCACCAAGTTGGCGACATTCCGCTAAATTCGTCGCCGAAATCTCGCCAAGCCTTATGGACGGAGAAATAAGTTATTCTTACAGCAGATAAATGACTATTGGCGTTCAAATACAAAAGTATTACTCAAAGTATTTTTTCTCGTGAATGGAACGACTTAGATCCATGAGAATAATGTCATCAAATTTATCGCATGATATTGCATATGAAAAGCAAACATGTTTCTTAAGAGTTAATATTTTTTTAATGTATGGGATTTTTGGATCAATTTATTTGAAAAATGCGCAATATCTTGACAACGGTTCATGCTAGTGTTCTAAAGTTTATGTCAATCATTTCCCAAGGAAAAATTACATAAGACATGTCTATTTGCGTAACTTTATTAAAGGTTTTGATTTTTTGATGATTTGTTTTTAAATTTCACACCAGACTTTAGGGGGGTTCTGAACATCCGATTGTGTTTTAAAACAATAGGCTTCCAGTATTCATGGATTGTGATTTTTGTACCACATTTCATTCAAATCGCTCCATTCGTTCGTGTGATATGGTCTCCACAGACTCTCTGACACACACACACATACTTTCACACACACCCCCACACACACACACCACACACTACACAAACACACCACACACACACCTCACACTACACAAACACACCACATACTACACAAACACACCACACACACCACAAACTACACAAACACACCACACACACACACGACACACACCACATCACACACACACACACACACACACACACACACACACACCACACACACGCAGACATCACCTCAAAAATGTTTGATTTGTGATCAGGGATGCTTGAAACGTGTGCTCTCCTGTGGACCATTTTTTACAACAAATATTGAAACTATCAAGTATGATGATCATTGAGCAACAAATAAACCCTTTTATTCATGATAATGCCAAATTTTGCCCCATGCTGTCATGTTAAAAAAACATAAAATTTCAAATAAATTTCGCTCAAATTTAAAACGTTCTATCTAGTTCTAGATTTTTTCATAATAAAGCCGGATATCAAGTTTCGTGAAAATCCATTAATATTTGTGACTACTATTGTGTACACAAGATATGGACTACAGACATCAGGCAGACAAGCAGACAGACAAATGGGCATCACTTTAAAAATAATCAAAATGTATATATATTCAGAATGTTTTAAAACATATATTGACATCAAAATCTCGAAATCAAAATTGTTTTGAGAAAACAATAATTTCTCAATATTACGAATGAGAAAGTAAAAATTAAATAGTAAATTTGCATTAATGAAGAAAGTATGTAAAGGACAATCAGTGGAGGACAAATACAGAAGAAATTAAAATGACCATAGTCATAGATGATAGTCTAGTAAATACACCCTGTTCAGGTCTCTTACAGTCATTGATGGTAAACAGTGCATTCTGGGCTGGGAACTGTGAGAAATTTTGTAAAGGATTTCTTTGCTTACGATTTTGTGTTGGAGTGAAGAGTATTTTGGCGTAGGTCCCTCTGAATGACTTTATTGCAAAGGTACCTATGAGTCTTGCACACCCAGCGAAGAATTTTGTTCTGATAGATTTGAATGTTTTCCAAGTTTCAAATGTTACGAGTATAAAAAGCAAAGGCTGAAGTTTTGACTTGTACAGAAAAATTTAGTTATTAATACCGAGAAAGTCTGAACTCAGAAGTGTTTTGAGGCAGGACGTGGCAGAAATAGATTTCAAATTTGTGTAACTAATATTACTTTCCCTGCAATACATGGTAATGTATAGGGAAAGTATTGGGATCATGCCGAAAATCGCAACTCTAGTTTTCGACGAATCTACACGTTTCGAGACCTCTAGAATACGATAAAACTATTTTTAGCGTGACGTCTGTGTGTGTGTCTGTCTGTGTGTCTGTGCATATTTTGTATCCACTCTAACTAAAAATCTAATGGACCGAATTTCATAAAATTTAGTAGGTAAGTCATTTGTGGGCGAATCTAGTGCTGATTAGTTTTGGGTACGATTCGGGATAAAAGAACCCGCCTCTTTTTGCGAAATGGCCCGCAAAAGCTTGTATCCACTCTAGCTGAAAAACTAATGGACCGAATTTCACAAAATTCGGTAGATAAGTCGCTTGTAGGGCACCCTGATGCTGATTAGATTCGGAAAAAAATAACCTGCCCTTTTTTGCAAAATGGCCCGCCAAAATCTAAAATAAAAAACTACGTATGCTCCAATATATCCATTAAATGCTTGTTTTATACATAATGTTTAACGAAAAAAGTAATAAGACCAACCCCATTACACTAGGACTAGCCGTTCTCGAGATATTTAAGTTTTTTCATATTTTCTTTACGCCACCTTTGAAAATAACTCCAGTTACCAAATGAGAACGAAAATTGAATTAAAAGGGAATTAAATTTAATTAAAATAAAGTGAACGTGGGTATAAATAAGTCTGCAGAGAAAGTCCTGTGCTGCTCGCATCAGATTTTTTTCAATCTATGTCAACCTGCTATGCAGGATATCTCATAGATTAGCTAGCCTCATAAGACACACAGCTTCGCCATAGATCTGGAGAGTGTGTTTGTGGGGAGGGGGGGGGGGTCCTGCTGTGGGAAAAAAAAATTATTGTGATTTGCTGTGGTTGATATTTACGGCACACAATGATATTGCGGCACACAATAAATATTCGAGGTTATGATGTACTTTCAGTTGTGGATGCGTATAACTTATGTTGGAGAGAAAGTGAATATATTTTAGAGTGCTAGTGTAATATAAGAGCTGCGTGGTATGTCATTGAAGTACATGTTAATGCTAATTGGACCTAGGATCGAGTTTTGCGACACGGCTGAAAGCAGCGGTTTAATGTCGGAGTAAGCACACTGTATGCGGACTTTAAAGGAGATATCCTGACGGTAAGAGTGGATAATATGTATATGACAGTATTTGGTACTTGCTGCATTAATTTTAGATGAAACCATTATACTAAACTTAATCAAAGACCTTCGCTACGTCCAGAAATGACGTGCCATCTGGAGAGTTGACATTATAATTGACATATATAGTTGACATTATAAGCTTGAAGATGTTAAGAGAGAGAGAATTTTAAGAGCTTCGTTTGGAATACAATAATGTCCTGGACAAATCTTGTCCTACAGTTTAAGAATGTAAGAGCTAACCTCAGAGGAAATTTGGAAATTACCAGAGCTTCCTTAGCTGGTTCCTAAGCCGAATTTCCATCGTATTGGCGACATAGAAATATTTAAGTGAGAATGATTCTTATGGATGAAAAGGCATGAGCTAAAGCACGTTAGATCTGACATATGCGACGAAACTTCACATTCAAAGTCAGCCGGGCTGTTAATAAGAGAAAAGTGAACAAGATGGTTATCGAGATAGCTTCGGAATTTATGTCAGTTAAAAGTGATATGGCGTTTGACGAAGAGTTTGCTGTTAATTTCAAGGTCAATAAACAGAAGATGGTGGCCATAAAAGAAATCGTTAAGGGAATTTATCAAGGTAATTCTTCATTGATGGCCATATGATAGTAAGGGAATTTTTCAAAAGTGTAAGTAGTCAAGAAAAAAGTGGAAAGAGGGTTAAAGTGGATAGGAGTGTGACATGAATACCCTTAAGGTTAAAAGTCAAGAAATTGATTTCCATTGCGATTCCGCTTAGAACAATTCCATTAGTGGTTGTCGCCTTTGAAGCCTCGACCAAAATGGCCTACCTGAAGAAACATTTTCAAAGTTGTGTGTAATGGATCCAGTCCTGCTGTGGTTAACAATAAATCCAACGTCAATAAATCTAACTAAAAAGGGGCAAAGGGGATTGGTAGGAACATGCATATGAGTTGATTCACGACGAGGATGGTTTGAATAAAACTGACTTCGTAATGGGAAATTCAACTGTTTATCTTGAGAGCGATAATATGAATGGAAGTGGCTTTGGGGTTAAGGTTCCCTCATCCAAATCTCATTTAAGACTGAAAATTCTTCATTTCAATGAATTTACTCTTCTCCTTCCTTAGTCTTTAATTTATTATTTTCTTACACCAAAATTCATTTCTAATTTATATTCCATAATTAACATCGCCTAGGTTCAATTCCTAGGAAAATTTTTCCAAAGAGAAATTTAAATCCTTCACTACTGAACTGCCTAGAATCAAAGGAAATTAATATCTTACTACTGATAAAATGTATAGCAGTAGTAAGATATTAATTAATTGAATTGCAATCAATAAAAACATAATGAATATTCTACAACAACTGGATACATTATTCACACAAGGCAGTATTAAAACTTGTAAAACATATTCTTAATGGTCGCCAAATATTAAAATTTTTATGAGGTTTCTAACCATTTTTTCAAGATTGAATCGTATTTTAGAAACGGTGACTACTTAAAAAGTTGTTAAAATAATTGCTTTGCACCAATTCTAAACGCATAATCTCCGCCATTAAAGTCGCGTATAAATCTCTATAAATTATACCACATAAGAATTTTAAATGCGTACTTTAAAACTATTTTAAGTCAATAGCTCTAACTATAGTAATAAATGAATCCAATAAATCTCAAAGAAACAGCAATTGCTATTTGAATAAATGCAATTAAATTAAAGCAAATGACTATAATGAATAATTAATTGAATTGCAATTTTGTTCAAATTTTTAATATCATCCATTTAAATAAATTACAATTCTTGTATTTACACACCCACACAATCATTTATTTAGTTTCTCAAATGCTTAGAAATATGGTTATTTCCTTATAAATCAACTTGAAAATATATATATTTATCAAACGATTCTAAAATAGTTTATGCTAATGACATTTGTTTCTGACTTTAAAGTGACATTTTAAATCGACTTTTGTAGCAATATTTTGGTAATTACCAGAAAGTATAATTAAGATAATGAATATTTTTATACATTGTGTGTGTTATGGTTTGTCTCGAAATTACAAGCGTTCTATTACTTTCCTTACATACATAGTATAATATAGGGGAAATTCTGTGATGAAAAATCAAATTCGTGTTTTCTGCGATAGATCACGTTTCAAACATCTATGAACTCGAATCGAAAGTTTAAGAAGTGATGTCTGCGTTTGTGTGTGTATCTATATATGTGTAGAAAGCCCAGACCCCACGATCAACCCGAAGGCTAATGGTAGCGTCTATATATGTGTGTAAATATGTTAATGTGTGGATGTGGTTGTCCATGAGACTGTGGATACGATATCTCAAGAACGAATAAAGCGTTTTGAATGAAATTTGGCACGATTATTATAATCAGTAAATACTGGAACCCTGTTGATTTGAAATGCATTTGGATGTTCGAAAGACCCCCTCCCCTCTCCCCCCCCCCCAATTTTCTAAGAAACTTTGGAAAAATTCAGTTCCTTCAATAATTACATAAAAATCGAATGTAATTTTTCCATTAGAAAACAAATGACACAAACTTTCGGCAACAAAACCTGCTCTCGAGGTATTGCAAATAAATTTGTAAAAAAAATTACATAAAAATAAAAAGTTGTTACCTTCGTGACATATACTATATTCTTTTTCCACATGCAATATTATGCAAGAAAATTGTTAACATCATTTTGGTAGACCTAGTTCATTCCATTAAGGAGAGAAGATAATTGTTGTAATAGTTTTATACATTAACGCCCAACAATCCGCCAACAGTCATTTATTTGTTTGTCTCTCCGTTTGTAATGTTTGGTGACTAATTTAACAACAATTTGGCAAAATAACAACTTGGCAAGTTTTTGAAGAAAATGTCGCTAAATTGACGAAAACGTTTACAAATTGGCAGTATTGGCACTTAATTAGCGAAAATTACTCAAATTGATAAATATGTAATACCTTGGCAAATGAAATTCAATTTATGTGATAATTCCTGTCTCTTTGGAAGAAATCATTATTCTTGATTCAAAATATAATGAATTTCATGGTTTGTGGGACAGAAACGTTTTGTTAAGGGATCTAGTGTTAATTGCGTTTTTCGCCGTGTGATATAGTAATTATTTTTCGATAAGGAGTCGTATAAGAATTAATCAGTATAACGTGTTTAAAATGTTTTTATACGCATATTTAAAGGTGGTTGATATAATAACGAGATACGCCTTTTCTATGCCAACCAAACATTAAATACAATAATGAAATATTATAAGAATTGTAATTTTGAATTTTAGGAATCCATTGATTGGAAACCAAACCACGAGTTTTATATACACTCGTCAAAAGTGAAATTTAGGGCAGCATGAAGGCATGCACGTAGTCATATACAAATCACAGTACCGATAGAAGAGAGAACCATATGCAAATGATTAAAAGAACAAACAAAGATATGCAAAGCAAACCTGTTTATACAGTAAAGAGTATAGTCCGCACGGGCAGCCATACAGGTCACTCAACGGGGATTTTAATACCTTATTTAATATTTCATTTTAATATTTCATTAATATTAAAATGAAACTAATATATACATACATATGTATGTATTAGTTTCATTTTAATATTAATAAACTATTACCGTTTAATTCTTGTAACTCTATCCAATTGTTTAAAAATATTATGCTTAATCAACTTTTCAGAATTTATAGATTATCAGATAAAAAATTCCATGCTTTGCACATTAATTACCTAAAGAATACCAGTATATTATATAATATATCCAGTATATTTAGTAAATGGTATAGTTAAAATGTTTAAATTAGCTGAATATTCTTTAATTTCCTCCTTAGTATCTTATTTTAGGTAATTAACAACATTCTCTTGTATTAGCATTACAATGTATTTCCATCCTCTTAGATATTTGCCTCCTTGCTTTTATTTTTTTTTTCACGCCCCTATATTATGTAGCTTTTGCAGGTCAATTTATAACATTTTAAACTTAATAGCAATATTGTTATTTATATCTCACGATTAGCTACAGTTGATCTCCACTTTTATCTCCTGCGAATGGCAATAGCAGTCTGGTTATTTACTGTTTTCAGACAGGACATGAGCAGAATTTTCTAAGGTACAATATATTTGATTCCTATTTTATTTTCCCATCTTTAAGCTTGTAGGTCAAGTAGACGGAGTTTATAGATATTATCTACCTCCATTTACAGAAACAAGTTTGTTTTTTGACAGTTTGAAAATATACTGGACCCTGAGAGAAGAATCTGTTCAAAATGAATTCCCTTTTAAGCCTAGCGCTTTTCCACGTGTTTAGATTTAATACTTAGTCATTTTCTGTTTTACCATATTCGAATTCTCGCAATTATTATTTGTTGATTATATATATCTTATTGATTGGATATGTGCATTTTATTCTCCCCTTGATTGATGAATCTCTATTTTTTACATCTTTTTACGTAATTATCTTATATTTTAATTTGTGTTTATATGAATTACAACTTATCTCTAATCTATCACATTGGAATTTCATATAATATTTTTATTTTATATATATATATATATATATATATATATATATGTGTGTGTGTGTGTATAAATTGAAAGATTTTAATCGAAAACTATGCATAAACTACTGTATGTACAAAAAAAACCATCTCTAGCATATCTGTTACAAATAAGTACATATATATATATATATTTCTATATATGTATATATGTATTTCGATATTCTTGTATATTCCTTTTGTATTTCCACTGTAATTACCAAATTGGTCATTAATTTATTTTCATTGTATATTCAGTTATTATACTTTAGATTATATGTAACCATATTGAAATATACAGCATGAAAATTTTTATTTACTAATTATTGCCTCTTGTTCTCTTGTTTTGTGCTACCCCAAATTATTTTATTACACTTCGCCACTGGTTTCTGCATCATCAATTCTAACTCATTTCTATAAGAAATCAACACATACTGGGGGGGGGCCAAATCTCTTCTGACATATCACCATGCTTTGAAAAATTTATTGCCATAATAATCACATCCAATTGGACACGAATCTTACCCCATCCGTGAAATAAACACTCCAATTTGTCATTCGCTGATAGGGCACTGTCTGCCTTCGGCGTGTCAACGGCACCGCCCCCCCCCCCTCCTCCCTGACCTCCCAAGTTCAAGACAGAGCTTTCCTTTATTCTCTACTAAAGACCGCGTGCACTGCTCTCGTAATTGCCACGTCACTGTGTCTCCAGCAATACACCCATTACCAAATAGTCAACATTCTAAAAAGCCTGCTATTATTTTTGGTTTGACTGTGATTGTGGATAAAGATAAACCGCACATGGCCCTTTTTCCCCGGAATGAACAAGGTCTGGAAGCACTTTTCAGAAAGAGTTTTGACTTAGCTTTAACCTTTTCTAGATAGTTCTATAGTTTATAGCAGTGTTTCTCAGTCTTTTTTTACTTGTGGCACATTTCTACATTTTATTTATCTCTGTAGTTCCTTTTATTCAATACCACCGTTTAGAATACAATGTGATATCAAATAGCAATAAGGCGACCTTGCTTTTCTGATTGTATGATCTGTGGTAAAGTCTATTATAATATAAATTACAAAAATATGATATAATAATGTCTATTACAAAAATAAATATCGTACGCTGAGGTATGTATAAATTTTCTTTAACCAGTTGAGCAAGAATCATGTAACTGTAAAAGCAAAAAAAAAAAAATAGTAAATCTTAAAAAAATCTGATGTGGGCAACACATGACTTTCCTTATATAATATAATCAATGTACTTTTACAGTAATAAAATAGGTTTTTTTTATAGTAGATACTAATATTTTTTTCAAGATATTGAATTTTCGACAATTAGTCGCCATTTTCATCGATTTAGCGTCATTTTTATCCATTTGGCGAGATTTTCATTAATTTGGCAACATTTCAAAAAGTCGCCATGTTGGCGATATTCCACCAATTTCGTCGCCAAAATCTCGCCAAGCGTTATGGACGAAGAAATAAGTTATTCTTAAAGCAGATAAATGACTGACTATTGGAGTTCAAATAAAAAAGTATTACTCAAAGTATCTCTTTTTTCATGAATGGAACGAGCTATATCCACGAGAATGATGTCACCCAATTTATCGCATGATATTACATATGAAAAGTGAACATGTTTCTCAATAGAAAATATTTTTTTTTTCTATTTTATATGACTTTTTGATAATTTTTTTGAAAATGTGCAATATCTCAAGAACGGTTCACATTAGTGTTCTAAAATTTATGTCAATCGTTATCTAATGAAAAATTACATAAGAAATGTCTATTTGCGTAACTTTATAAGTGGTTTTGATTTTTTGACGATTTTTTCAAAATTTCATTCGAAAATTTTGGGGGGTTTTGAACATTCGATTGCGTATAAAAACAATAGGCTTCCAGTGTTTATGGATTGTGATTTTTGTACCAAATTTGGTTCGAATCAATCTATTCGTTCGTCAGTTATCGTCTCCACAGACTCACTGACGCACACACACAAACACACACATACTTTCACACACACACAGACACAGACATCACTTCAAAAATGTTTGATTCGTGATCAGGGTTGCTTGAAACGTGCTCTCCCGTCGAAAACTCGAATTCGAATTTTCGATCCCGTCACAATACTTTCCTTATACATTATGTATATAAGGAAAGTAAAAATCTGATGTGGGCAGCATATGACTTTCCTTATATAATGCAATGAATTTACTACTTTTAAAGTAAAAAATAGATTATTTTTATAGTAGATACTTATAATATTTCTAAGATATTGAATTTTCGTCAATGAGTCGTCATTTTATCCATTTGGCGAGTTTATCATTAATTTAGCAGCATTTAAAAAAGTCGATATGTTGGCGTGTTGGCGACATTCCACCAAATTCATCGCCAAAATCTCACCAAGCGGAGAAATAAGTAATTTTTACAGCAGATAAAGAACTATTGACGTTCAAATACAAAAGTATTACTCAAAGTATATTTTTTCATGAATGAAACGAGCTAGATCCACGAGAATGATGTCGCCCAAATTATCGCATGGTATTACATGTGAAAAGTGAACATGTTTCTCAATAGGAATTTTTTTTTAATTTTATATGACTTTTTAATAATTTTTTTGAAAAATGTGCAATATCTCGAGAATGGTTCATGTTAGCGTTCTAAAATTTATGTCAATCATTTTCTAATGAGAAATTGCATATGAAATGCCTATTTGCGTAACTTTATTACAGGTTTTGATTTTTTGACGATTTTTTCAAAATTTCACTCGAAAATTTTGGTGGGTTCTGTACATTCGATTGCGCATAAAAACAATAGGCTTCCAGTGTTTACGGATTGTAATTTTTGTACCAAATTTCGTTCGAATCGGTCCATTCGTTCGTCAGTTATCGTCTTCACAGATTCACTGACACACACACACATACTTTCACACATACACACACACATATTTTCACACAGACATCACTTCAAAAATGTTCGATTCGTGATCAGGGATGCTTGAAACATGCTCTCCCGTCGAAAACTCGAATTCGAATTTTCGACCCTGTCACAGTACTTTCCTTATACATTATTGTATATAAGGAAAATAACAATTTGAAATTATTTTTATATACTTAAGTAGCTATATATTAACAATACTTAGATTTAATAATATGAAATGCGTAATATGTAACTAATATTTTCATTTTATTCAGTGATATTCTGGACAATGCAAACTAACAAGTGTTTGGAGTTGAGACATACTTTCTACTCAGCTAATTATGCTAATCACAGACACATGTTAAGACATCAGGTGAAATTTGTCAAATGTATGAACGACGTTGCGATATATAATTTCGACAAGAGAATTTTTTTATACTTGTGATGTTTTTAAAATTTCAGTAAGATGCTGCAGAAGTGAATTTTCGAGGCCCACTCATAAATCTTCGGGGCCCCCAATATTACAGTTTTTATTCAGGAACCCCGTTGAGACTCGCTGGTATATTGTATGGGTTCTCAAGCTGAAGTTCGCAAATTCCTACATGTCGTGACAACCAAAAATAGATTACCTCCTTAACGTTTTACTTCTGTAACTTTATGCCTTGCAAGTGTCAGTGAGGGGGTGGGGCTCTGTCTATTGAAAAACACTTTGGTCGAGGAGCAATTAATCTGATAATAGCTCTTTGGATTCGGCGACTGGTTTTTTTTTTTTCTTTGAGGAAAAGAGATATATAAAACATTCCTAAGAAGTGAAATATCAAATACAGAGTAATTCCGTAGCAATTCTTAGGCAGACTGCCCATAATTTATTTAGGCCACCCAGTACGTAGTAAAGTTGCACGTTTCTATTTCAAACTTACGACTAATAACTCGACTAATAAATGTAAAACCCATCCAAAGCTATTTCAGTTTGACTTAGTTACTTTCTTTCCTGAAAAATCGCCTTTTCAGTTAGTCCACTTTTCTAGGTGTTCCTTAGTATTCCACTTTTCTATCATGTTTACAAAATCGGTGCGTAAAAATTCACATGACTTAATTTATAAAGCATATATGCTTATTTTAAAGCGTGAAATACGCCCGTTGATCCCTGACTGTACACTTACAGAACTAACTGCCCGACATAAACTAAGTTAATTTTCCATTAATACAACCATTATTAACGCCAATCGCTTTATTATGAAATTTTTTTTTTTGTAAAAATGTTGCAACTTAATTTTTTAAGAGTGTAAGTTTTCCTGCCTTTGGCTTTATTAATAGTATTTGGTATGCATTTCGGCCAATCCGGTGGTCAAGCGGTCAGGGACATGCGTTTCCGTCTGATTACTGGATTGCGGGTTCGAATCCCGCCAGCGGGCATGGATGTTGTCATGTCGAGGCCAAGTAAGACTTCTGCCCTTCGGGGAGTCTCTATAAAAGTGAAGCTGCAAATCTCCTCCCCTTCGCCATGGGACACCCTGGGGGAGAGGGGTCTTTTGGACGTGGTGCGTATGCACCCCTTCATCAGGGGGGAATTAGTAACGAACTAACGATATGCCTTTCAGAAATAGTTAATAAATTTATTTTTTTTAAATTGCCTTAAATTAAATTGCAATAACATATTCCGTATGAGTAGAACTATAAAACACCAAATCAGCACTACTTTATCGTTGGAAATCGTATGACTATTATCAGAGCAATCCTTCGAAATTTAGAATACTGTATTTTTCTTACCCAACATGAGTTTCTTCAATTTTCCTTCATGGTATTTCAATTGTCTTACAGTATAATGTCTTTCATATTATTTCAATTTTTCTACATTATATAATGTATAGAGATAGCATCATGAGATAGAACAACAGAATATGAGTGTTCAACGGATTTATACGTTTAAAATCATCCCTAAACTCGAATCGAACATATTTGAAGGATGTTTATGGATATATCGATGTATGTATGTACTTATGTGCATATGTTTACAATCCATGAATCTGTTTACTCCATGTCTCAGGATCTGAAATATATGTGCAATAAATCTACGGATGATTCAAACGTAAATCTTCGAAGGTGAATCTAGTACTACTAATACTTAGAAGGTAGTATTTTAGAAGTAATTATTTTAAAAGGTAGTTTATAATTACTAATGCAACATATTCACTCGAAAAAAACGTATTTCCTTTTGCCCTCATTCCAACACTACATCTGCAAATTGCCTACTGTCTTAAAATTTATGGAAACATTTATGCCACGTGAAACATTTGGGTCACAAACAGTATTGGGGCCTTTCAGGAGGTGACATTTATCGTCGGTAATCATGCCTCACTTACGCCTTGTTATCAGGTATTTGGCTAAATGTTATTATGCTGATGACATACATTGTCGGAATTAAAAAGCAATATCTTCTTATCGCTAAGATATGATAATAGCTTTCCACACGTGGCCTTAAAATTCGAGGAAACTCTACTTACATATACTTTTGGATTTCGAATTTCATATGCCGTTATGTTTATTGAACTGTAAGTTCCGCAACTGTTAAAACCTGCAAGACTTTGTAAGTAAGTACAGTGGCATAGCCAAAGGGGGATTATGTAGCCATAATCTATACGGAATCATTAGAACCAATTGATATGATAATATGATAATTAGAGAAATAGGAAGCAAGATGTTTTTTATCCCCCCCCCCCACACACTCACACACATTTTTTTTACTGGTGACGCTATTGAGTAGTTGGATGGGTGGTTGAGTATATAGCATCCCTCGATTTATAATTCTAATATTTGGACTAGAAATTCGCGGTTTGTTTTAAAAGTGAGATAATAATCTGAAATTGTGCCAATTACATTAAAATATTAAAGAAAAGCTAATAATGTTTTAATTATTTACGAAATTTTCCCCAAATTGCTGAAAAACTCACCAATGAATACATTTTTTAATGGTAGCTATATGATCTACAGATGTGCTCCAACCATTCAACATAAAAATTAATAACAATTTTTATAGACTTTTAAGTATTGATAAAATATGGCTGGAGTTATTTATCATGAGAGGACCCAATAATGATTTTCCAGAGAATAAGGCATGAAGTGTGTCAATTCCTGAATTTATAAAGAACTATGCAGATGTTTTAAACATACAACTATTTTATTATTATAAGTATTATGCTAAAAAATCTTTCGAATCAGCTAACCCTAAAGTGTTACCACCTCTTGGAAGGTAAGAGTTGAAGTCAGTTTTTCCATACTCCACCTCCCTATCAACAATCATTTAGTATTCAGCCTCATAGAGCCTCTATTATTTATAATATTACTTCATCTAAACTATATTATCAACTATTGCATTGCCTTTTGATCCCAATTCAATTTTCACTGCCATAATCAGAGCCCCTTTTCCCATATTTGCAGTTTTCCGGAGTACATCTGGTACTCCTTTTCTATTGGTGGAGTGTAAATCCCACAGAAGCGGGATTTACACCCCACCAATAGAATCTCTTTACCCCGTCTCTTGGATCCAAGCAGTGTTTTTTTAAACACATAGCTACCACTTAAATACATAGCTACCACTTCCTTTATTTCTCGAAGCGAACTTTACTCTTATTTTCTAAATTATGAGATTCAAGGGCTTTTGATTTGGGACTTGTCTTAATTCAAACCTGAGAACACTGCTCCGATTCTCACAACTATCCATATGCAAAAATATTTTAAGCTATTATTTCCCAATCCTTTCACTAGATGGAGCTTAAAGGCAATAAGCTTGCAGGCCTGGGTTCTCCCATAATTACTTTCTTCCGATCCTTGAGGTAATCAGATGCTTATTCTTTACATTTTATCTGACCCTGCATTTTATCTGACCCCCCCCCATTTTATCTGACCACTCATAGGATGTATTACACCCTAACAGCGGGCAGAGCCTAACAGACTCAGATTAAAATCTTAAAAAAAAAAACTAATTGCTGACAAAGTGACTGAACGGACGCACAGCGGGCAGTTAGTTGTCCGCCAAATGCGGCTAGTTCCCTTAAGTTCCGTTAAATGTAACTCTAGGTCCCAATACATATTAAAAATGTTTATATTTAGCTACAAAATTTAATAGGCGTTGTTAAAGTTTAACTGAACGACTGAATAGGACAGGGCAATGTTCAGTGACGTGTCTCGGTTCTGTTTGTCGAATGATAGTCTCCGTGTTAAAGTTTGAAGGCGACGTGGAAACAGATGCAATTCTGCTACTAATGTTGAACACCATACTGCTCGACAACGCGGCATCACAGTTTGGGGTGCCATCGGCTTCGATAGAATGTCACCTCTGGTTCGTATCAGAGACACAATGACTGCGCGACGATATGTGGATAAGGTACTACGGCAGGTTGCACTGCCCTACCTTCAGCGGTTGAAAAATGCTGTTTCACATCAAGACAATGAGCGACCGCACACGGCAACCATCAGCAGACAAGCCTTGCAAGGTACTCAGGTCTTTGGACTCCGCTGTCTCCAGAGTTTTCACCTATTTAGCATGTATGATTGGCTGTCGTTTGTTTGCCCTATCCCCACCTCAAACAGACGACGACCTGTGGAAGATGGTTGAAGGCATATGATCATCCATCCCTCAGGAAAGTATCCGCACGCTCATTGCATCTGTTCCTCGAAGGGTTACTGCTTGTATAGCCGGAAAATGTGGTCCTACTGCCTATTGATCACCCTGTCTATGCCATTACTGTATTGCATAACCCTTCTTGAATTAACATCATTTATTTATATATGCCATCTCTGTCTATGCGCCATTTAACATCACACTCTATTCGGTCTTTCATGGTGTTGCATTTTCTGTGTCGGGTAGTGCATATTAACACAATCTAAAAGGACATTTAAATTCTGTAAAATCAATCGATATGTTTCCATGGGGAGTTAAGACGCTTCACTCTCATTCTTTTAAGTCCATTAGTTGTCGCCAGACATAAATTCATCTTCGGTGAATTACAAGAAGATTATCGGAGCTTTGCATTAAAAATGTCCCAATTAGAATGAAGTGTCAATGGTGGGACAGAAATATATCGGAAAATATTCGCTTGAATTAACATAATGGGTGTGTAATAGAACAAAGCACGTGGATTAAGAACTAGTTTAACAAGATTAAGTATGTAGTACATCTAGTTTAAGGTCTCCTAGTGCTTTGAGAATACTTTCGAAAATCTCTGTAGTATGTCTGTGCGTATGAGAATTTGTCTGTGGGTGTGTTTATATCAATTTGCATTGTGGATGATAAATCAAAAACGAATACACAACTAATTCGAATACACTGAGTTGCAAGAATAATATATGCACCCATAAATATTTGAGCTGCAGCCGCGACACTCGGTATGCAAATGTTGTTTTAAGAGTGTGGCGGAAAGGAATGTTGCCAGGCCCAAACCAGGACCTGGTGCTTACATGACCGATATTATAAGTTTAGAGCAAAAGCTAACTTCTACTCCGAATTCATAATTCGGGTACAGGTTCCAAGCATCTTTGATCAGATTCTTTTGACAGGAGCAGAGTCGTCTGTTGCCGCACACTCCCCCACCTGATGAGAAGCCCGGGTCGAATTTCGGCGAGGAAGGGGCGCGCGGAAAAGCCCCCGCGTGTCCCCATCCGAAACTCAGTTGAGGGCTGAAGGCCGGGAGGCGTGTTGCCTCGGGCGTGACGTCAGCCGTGGTCAACCTGGAAGGGAGTGATAGGGCCTCTGGCTCCGTGTGGTGCTGCCATCTCGGGTTGAGAGGTGAGATCGTTCGAGAGAGAAGGTTTCGTGTTTCAAACGTCCAGTCATCATTGTGGCGATGAATGTTGCCAGGCCCGAACCAGGGACCTGGTACTTACAAGACGACATTATAAGTTTAGAGCAAAAGCTAGCTTCTACTCCGAACTCATAATTCGGGTACAGGTTCCAAACATCTTTGGTCAGATGTCTTTTGGCAGGAGCAGAGTCGTCTGCTGCCGCAAGAGTATTGCAAATGATCAAACTGTCAGCGCCAATGATGTTATAGAGTTCATGCAACGCGCATGAGAACGAAGCTTCGTACAGCATTTAAGGGGATACGGTACCCCAGAAATCCGAAAAGTCTCAATTTTTTTTTATTATTTAAAAGAAATCCATAATTTTCTGAGTCCAATGACAACGAATTCATCTTGGTACGTTAAATAGAACCGATTATATTGCAATGTTAAAAATTAAACTACTGAAGTTGTCACCAGCCATGTTAAACTTTAATGCCTTTTTTCTCAAATACATGATTTTCGACATTTTTATAAATTTAGATTGATATAAGTCACATTTTACTGCACGGATATGAATGAAATTTGGAGTAATTGTTACACATATACTTCTCTTTAATTTCACTTCAGTAATTGCTGAAATATATGTTTGCTTTTTTATTATGATTTTCGAAAACAATATTTGTGGTGTAAAATCACGTTTTTTTCACATTATTTTTTATTAAATTTTTTTCTGATTCATATTTACAAAAACTGTGAATACAATTTATTTCTTGCATATTTTTATGTTGAAAAATGTTCAAATTAAAATTTTAGAAAAAATATTTTCTACTTATATCAAAAAGAAAACTTGTCAAAATTTTGAAATTTTAATTTTTAAAAAATATATTTTTTTTAATTTTTAAATTTTTGAATATCACATTTTGCCTACTATACTTAAAATCTACCTGAATACAAAAAATTACAACTATAACTTCAAAATTGCAGATTTCAGTAATTTGGGTATCTTACCCCCTTAAAATCATCTGTGTTCTCACTCACGGTTATTTGGAACGGGATTTTCTGCTTTGATACTGAAAGTTGATGTCTTTGAGACGTACTTGACAGCGCTACGAATAATTGTTGGATTTATAGAGAGGTCGCATCATAAGCCTAAGGGAAGTTGGTTGATCCGACATACATATCAGTCGACATCTTGGTTGAAATAAATAGTATAGAATAAATAGTATTTCCATACATAGCTTGTGACTAGTTAAAGTGCTTAGCTTGTGTCTAGTTCAAATATTGTAAATGTTTCAGAAAAAATATATCAAAAGAATTTAAAAAAATCAAGAAACTTTTGATATGTTGTGCATATAAATCAATGATTATGGATTTGCAATATAAATTACAAAGCGCTTATTTTACCAAGCCATTGCAATAATGACACATATTTACATCAAATCTAGCCTGTTAATAAATTAAATGTTCCTGTCAGTCAAGGTACACCTATGTTCACTCGTCTGATTGTTTCGAAACTGCTCTCTATCATGCTTAATAACTTAGTATTGCTCGATGACGGAGTAGTTTTTATACGCTATATAAATGGTATTCGTTGAAAAAATTTCGTTTTAGAAAGGAGTATTCATATACTGAACAAATTACCGAGTGTCATTTCAGTGCACTTTTGTTCAAAAATTAATTCATAATTGTATCACCATTACACATTTATTTCTATTTATGATAAAGCAAACGCTGATGGGAACTTTTTTTAATTTCTAGTTTTTAATTCCGGGATATTGCAATCGTTTCAAATGGAGCACAATAAAAGTGAGCATTCTAAAATATATATAAAAATATCTGGCGTAGAACCATAACTGAATTTCTCATAATATTCCATAATGTTTAGTTCTACTTGAATTAAGTTTATTATTAGAATGCGGAAACAAAAATATGGTTTCTTTTCAAGATTTAGCACCCAAATTATTATTTTAAAATATTTTGTACACGTTCTTTAAAAATAGATATGTTCATATTGGCCACAGCTAGTGATGCCCATGGATGCATATGGCTTATCTCTGGTAATAAAAAATATTTTTATGATATTAGCATCCATAAATCAAATTATCAACCCCGCCCCTATGAACTGTATATTTATTACCATTATTGTTTCGAGAATATGAATGAAATAAAATTGAACTATATAACAATATAACTCCATTTATATTCAGTACTTAAATATACTATGCATAATAACTCTTGTAATAGAAAAGGAAATAAATTGATATGCAAAATCTAAAGAACGAAAAATTAAACATACGTATCATTCGGCACATCATATCATTAAATATTCTAAAAAGAAGATAATGATCATATCTCAGTATATAATTATGACAGAGCTTGCAAAGAAACTCACTGCTCCCAAGAATCGAACCAGAGATCTTCGATCTGGTCAGTCGACGGTCTGTCATTGAGGAACGAAATTGCCAGCTCTTCTTGCCGAAGTGGACTCTGCATTCTCCATCCTCTAATGTCAGAGTGAATTGCAAATAACGATCTGACAAACCACCTTCTGCTATATTTTACCTCAAGTTAACCTCCTCCTGCTATTTTTATCCTCCAGGTTAGCTCCCTGAGTGGTCATTGTCCTCCGGATTTGAAATCAGCGCTTAACATACCAGAGTATACTGAATTCGTGCTATTCATACCAAAGTCACTTTCAGACTCCTGATAACTTTACATTAACATATATGGTTGATTTATTCGGGCGCCATTGTAAATACCCTTGCTGCTCCACTCGTGAACCGAACCACGGATCTTTGAATTGGTCAGCCGAGTACCTGCTATTGAGCTACTAAGGTGGAATTGCAAGCTCCTAGTGTTGAAATGAACTCTGAAAATGTTACTTTAAAGATCAAGCTTAGATTAAGTTAATAAAAGCCTCGCGTTCGAATTTCATACAGCTCGTGTTTTTATGTGGGATACATTACGCCCGTTTAGCAAGTGTAATGATGTCTTACATAAGCAGTGGTTACGTAGCAATCGATGAATCTTACTCAGATCAACACTGTACTACACCTGTGCAGCGGACAAAGACGTGTTTAGCGTTTCTTTACGCCGTATAGTGCCCAAGCAATGAATTCTTATGTTTTGTTTTAATATTCTGGGTTTATTGTTAAAGCATTGTTTAGTTTTCAAAAATTCACTGTATGTGCCCGTATAATTCTAATTTAAGATTTCCAAGTCACAAGCAACGTCGCGTATTCGTTCTAGTTTACTATAAATATAACGCACATTCCTTTAAAAAGTCCTTCATCCCTCATCCTTTACACATATCTAAATAATTCACCTCACTATCTTCCTTTTTTGATTTCCGAAACAACGCCTTTTGAAATCGTCAAGGTATAAATATCAATTACTCAATCCAGATCCAGTCATTTAACATGTAAAACCTCGCGACACGTTTTCATGAGGAATTAAGAGGCTTCACTTTCGTGATTTAAGTCTATTAGTTGCCTGCAGGCACAAATTCATCTCGGTGAATTACAAGATTAGCGGAGCTTTGCATTAAAAATGTGCCAATTACAGTCAGGTGTCAATGAAGAGAAGAAATGTGCTCGAAAAGTTTCGCTTGAATTAGCTTAATGGATAAAGTAAGATTAACGCTTTTTTTTTTGGAGTCTTGAGTTTGTCAAGAAGTGGAAATTTGGAATATATCAGAGATAAAAGTATATTTTATGTTTTAATAAATTTAATGTTGGAAATTAAAATACTTCTTTATAACAGCATAATGCACTTATTTCTACACTTGTACCAACTGGTTTTGGGAATAAAAATCTGATGTGGGCAGCACATGACTTTCCCTGCAGTCTTATATCCACGATCGCTTTATTTTAATTAAATTTAATTCCCTTTTAATTCAATCTTCGATTTCGTTTGTATAACTGGACTTATTTTCAAAAGTGGCGTAGAAAAAATGCGAAAAAACTAAAATATCTCGAGAACGGGTAGTCCTAGTGTAATAGGGTTGGTCTTATTCTTTTCTTCGTTAAAAATTACGTATCAAACAAGAATTTAATGGATATATTTCAGCATACATAGTTTTTCATTTTAGATTATGTCGATTTTTGCGGGCCATTTTGCAAAAAAAGGCAGGTTACTATCTTCCGAATCGTACCAAAATCTAATCAGCACCAGGGTGACCCACAGGCGACTTATCTACCAAATTTTGTGAAATTCGGTTCATTAAATTTTCAGCTAATGTGGATACAAGCTTTCGCGGGCCATTTCACAAAAAAAGGCGGGTCCTTTTATCCCGAATCGTACCCAAAACTAATCAGCCCCAGATTCGCCCACAAATGACTTACCTACCAAATTTTATGCAATTCGATCAATTAGTTTTTAGTTATAGTGGATACAAAATCTGCACAGACAGACACACAGACTCGCAGACAGACACACACACACACACACACACACAGACGTCACGCTAAAAATGGTTTTTTGGTATTCTAGAGGTCTTGAAACGTGTAGATCCGTCGAAAACCCGAGTTGCGAATTTCGACATGATTCTAATACTTTCCCTATACATTACCATGTATTGCAGGGAAAGTAAAAAATATATATATGAGGAACTGTTGTTTATGTTACCGCTTTGCTATGCATTTAACTATAAGTTTAGACTAAAATCGCCTGCATTTTTCTGTTAACGTTAATTCGTGCTATAAATATATGCAAGTAATTCATTTAACAGATGGTAATGCACGCAGACCTCAAGCAATCATGACAATATATGTATCTTACAGGAAAATTACTGTCAACAAAAAATGCTTATGTGACTTAAGAAATTAGATGTTGCCAATCAAAAAAGTACTAATTAAACGAAAAACCAAAGAGGTTTGTAAAAGAGTATAATGAACAACAGAAATTGGCAAGCAATTTGTTCAAAAGACTTTGATTTTAATTATAATTCATAATTAATTTTGCAGTGTTTTGAACTAATGTATTGCAATATTTTTCTGTTCATTGAACTCTTCAGACCTCTTGGGGTTGTTTGTATAATTATTGTTTTAAAATTTTAGCTTTAGCTGCACGAGGCTGCAACAACCAAATGCACCGTTACAAAACTTGATCACATCCATTGCAGCCACCGACTATTTTACGTTACCGATTGCAGTGCATTATAAACATGAAACAGGCACATGGATGCTATTATCTGCAATGCAAGCATACTTTTATCTTTGGAAACGCCTCTATAGGTGACTTATGTGACTATGAACTTGGCCGTTACAGCGCCTCCTTTAGACTGAGGTAAATATTCCAGAGATTTCAATCCGGCCACTTATACCGGCCTGAATCTCTCTGTCTGAGGTTCGCACATAGCAAGTTTTTTTACTGTCCTTACAGATATCGATTATTTCACATTGAAGAGCACATCATAAATCGAAACCAGTATACAGACGCTGTTAAGGGCAATAGGTGTGCATCCAAGTAATGATTTTCTATTAAAATTACTTTACCACTTCATAACTATTTTACAACATTTAAATGGGATTTTATTTGTTTTAGTCTAATTCCACAAACTCTCAAACTAAAAGAGCAGAAGCAAAGCATCCTGGATGACAAGGTAGATATGTCTATCTAAATAATTCAAAACTAAAGAATTTTTATTTTAATTATATATTATTCGAAATAAATAGTATAGAATATTTTCTTCGTAATAAAAAAAGGGAGATGCAAATATATTCATGCTTCGACTGGCGCTTAATGCCAGCGTATTTTTAGGAAGCAACATATCTCCAAGCGTCTACCCCATCGTCATAAGATATTGCATTAAGAAGTGGAACTAAAAGATAATGCCACAGCAAATACATCAATAAGAGTCGTATAGGTCTGGATAGACATGTCTAAGCTGCGGAATTCATTGGAGAAGTGAAGATTCTCTTCTTTCTCCCTTCAAGTTGGCATTGCGGGTTTTTTCCCCCCTGAATTGCTTTATTTCCGCAAATGTAGTATTTATTAACCAGTAAAATTTCGAAGTTTAATTGATAATTTTATTTAGTTAATTGCTGAATTTTAGTGGTTTTGATATTTTTAATACGGAAAATTTCTACGTGAATTATAAATTAAACCTTTAATAAGTGAAAAAATCGAGCTAGGGAATTGATATATTTATTTTCTTACTCGTTTTCCTTGATTTTTATTTTCTCGTACTGTACTATAGAATTGTTACTATAGAATATAGAATTATTATAGAATCTTGTACCATAGAATAGAGAAAGTATTGTTTTCACAAAAATTTTCTATTTTGAGATTTTTATGCCAATATATGTGTTAAAAACTCCTGAGCGCGTTTTGAGTATTTTAGAGACATGTCCGTCTGTCTGTCTGTATGTCTTCTGTCTGTGGTCGATTTCTTATGTACATAATAGATGCCACAAATATTAATGGATTTTTTTGATAATGTATATCCATCCGACTTTGTTAACAAACAGTCTAGAATTTTCTTAACATAGCTGGGTAAAACAAAATTTAACATAACCATGTAAAAATAAGTTATTTATGGCTCTATGATAGCGAAACTTAACAGTTTCAATCATTGTAGTAAAAAGTAGCAGCGATACGATTTATTTGATGGTGATACCAATAGCCCCCCACCACACACACACACACACACACACAGCGATGGGGCGCAAGTTCCTCCCGTCCGAGAGCGTATATTATCAAACTTAGTACCAATCGAAAGATTTTTTTAGTCCTGTAAAATGAAGGTGACATGCTATAATTGTGTTAATTATGGACTAATTAAAATGAAGTTTCCCATATATTGTGTTTCCCGCATATAACGTTTTTGATTCGGTTCCACAGAGAAACGAATAACTGGAATTCCACTTTAGTAACAAAATCGCAAAATGTCACTAATACATTTTTATTGTAATTCAATTATTATATTTTATATTAGCCCTTTTTTTACAATATACAGAATGGAACTATTTGTAAATTTTGGTCCCTGGTTTTATATATTTCCAAATTATCTTATAAGGCTTCGTCACTGTAAAAGAGTGACTATTTCTTTCAAAATATGAGTGAATTTTATTTTAACTTCGAACAATTAATAGTTTAATAATTTCATTTATTACGATTTAGACAGGCGATATTTTATAAATTCCCTAGTCGTGATCTCTGCGGAGAATGAGTCAAAATCACCCAGAAGAAGTGGAGATTTCAAATGAATTTTGGAAATAATCTCATAAGTTTAAATCACTCGTTTGAAATGAAAATGTCGATTCCATCCTCGACACATGTATAATTAGAAAACTATAATTTTTATTATCACATTATTTTAATAACGGAACATGCATATCCATTAATATAATAGTCATTAATCATTCAGTTAATTAGTGTCCTCAAATTAGTGTTAATTTCATCCTAAGTGTTCCAAAACCCTGTATCAAAGGTTTCAAAACCAAACCTATTAAGTTTCTCATTAACTGGGTAAATTCTTATTAAGCTTTGCTTACACAACCATTAATTTCAAAGTAATTTGCAAATTGGCATATGTATCCCTGTGTATAGACCATAAATTAATGTTGAGACACATTTAAAAGTGCTTAAGAGGGCAAATATTAACTTAGATTTCCAGTAGTATGAATGTATGAACTAAAGAAAATTATATTTAATCCTATGTAACGTCTCAAGTCTTTTACTTCAGGCATCTGTGTTGAGATACTATTATGATTGTTAATATCTCCACTCAGTGGCGGCTCGTGAGTGACATGTAGAGGGAGGCGCTGATCTATGTATTTATGCCTATATATTAGTAATATATATAATTAAATTTTTATTTTACTTGTATTATATATACCTGAGATTAATCATTAAGTGAAAATGTTCTCTATAGCAAAAATGATAAGATGGACTGAAATATATATATATATATATATATATATATATATATAGAAAAATAGAAATATACAAAGTGAAAAAAACATGTAAAAAGGAAGGAAGGCTCGGCAAAAAGCTTACATTATGGCGGTAAGGGGTTGTGACCTTACTCCCCAGTTCAACGAGCTCGTTTGAAATGAAATCGCCGCGGCATTTTCACTCCTGGTCGCCAGCCCTGGCCCAAGCCAACCTCCGGAGTGACTTTGAAATCATCACGAGACCTGGATAGAGATGTGTACGAGAGTCATATCACCACAAATAAAGCCAGCTGAATTGCCGACTCAAATGAAATGTAGTTCCAGCCGCGGTCCTGTGATCACAGTGCGGTCCTGTCATATGGAGGGTTCGATGATTTTGTCTCTAATTGAACTCAAAAAATACTTAAGTCTTACACCATATGCAAAATTGTTAATGTAATAAATATCCAATTTCCTTTATGATTAAAAATATTGATAATTTATACAGAAACAATTTTGCATATGGTGTAAGACTTAAGTATTTTTTGAGTTCAATTAGAGACAAAATCATCGAACCCTCCATATGACAGGACCGCACTGTGATCACAGGACCGCGGCTGGAACTACATTTCATTTGAGTCGGCAATTCAGCTGGCTTTATTTGTGGTGATATGACTCTCCTACACATCTCTATCCAGGTCTCGTGATGATTTCAAAGTCACTCCGGAGGTTGGCTTGGGCCAGGGCTGGCGACCAGGAGTGAAAATGCCGCGGCGATTTTGACGAGCTCGTTGAACTGGGGAGTAAGGTCACAACCCCTTACCGCCATAATGTAAGCTTTTTGCCGAGCCTTCCTTCCTTTTTACATGTTTTTTTCACTTTGTATATTTCTATTTTTCTATATATATAGTGTTTGGTACCCTCTGCTGCCTTGCGCAAAAGTTACTAAAACATCTTTATTTCCGATTTTTCAATTTCTATATATTTATATTTTATATATATATATATATATATATATATATATATATATGTATGTATTAAAAATATAAACGACGGATGAATTAAGTAAAATAACTTACCTCCCATCTGCTCGCTTGTTCATAAAGATCCTGGACACATGGAACGTATCCTTCCTAGTGGAAAAACATTACATAGTCCTAATTTACATTAAAGTAAAATTGTAGGGGCTAGTTAAACTAAAAGTTATGCCCAGGGAGTTGACTAAAAATATATGCATATTCTGATGATACGTACTGATGGTTCAGAGACTATAGCCACTAGTAAAATCAAAATCGGTGGATTAGGAGGCGAGATGGAAAATTTGGGGGGGGGGGGACCAAAATAAGAGTTACGCTCAGGGATTTGCCACGTGAAAGTTATCCATGTGACATGTACAAATGGTGGATAGACTATAGCCACACGCCGAACCAAAATCGTTCAATTAGGAGCAGATATGTAAAATTGTGAGGACTAGTTAAACTGAAAGCTACATCCAGGGGTTGACACAAAAATATGTGTATCCAAGTGAGATGTACAAATCATGCTCAGACTATATAGTCACCAGCAGAGTCAAAAACGCTCAATTAGGAACTGAGATGTAAAATTGTGGGGGCTAGTTAAACTAAAATTTACGCCCAGGGAGTTGACACAAAAAACGCATGTATATTATATATCCATCAAATATGTGTATCAAACTGAGACGTACGGATGGTGCAGATACAACCATCAGCATAAGCAAATTCGTTCAATTAGGAGGTGAGATGGGAAATTTGGGGAGGGGGGGTAATTGAAGTAAAAGTTATTCTCAGAGAGCTGTCACAACAAAGATGCATAACCAGATGACATGTACAAATGGTGCAGAATCTATAGCCACTAGCAAAACTAAATTCGTTCAATTAAGAAAATTGCTCGCTAAAAATGTATAATTATGAGGCTAGTTAAACTAAAAGTTACGCTCAGGGGTCTGATACAAAATATGTATATTCAGATGACACGTACAGAGGATGCAGAGACTATAACCATCGTTAAAATCAAAATTACTAAATTAGAAGCCGAGATAAGAAATTTGGGGGCTACCTCAAGTAAAATTTACGCCCAGGGGGTATCTGAGCAATATAGTTGCCAACCTGGGATCAAAATTTCGAGGGAAACGACGCAGATAAAAGGAACACGATAAAAATTTAATATTAAATTTTTTTACTAAATATTTAAAGTGTGTTTAATTTTTAGGTATTTTTTATGTTAAATAGCTGAAAAAGTAAGACAGCTGGGTAGGTCAAGTGACCCCTCAAACTAAATATGCGAAACAACATATTTCTGAAGCGTCACTAAAAATAGCCTATCGATCACGGGTATGCCAAAAATGGGAAACTCCAGACGTTTAAAGAATTAATTTGAAGTCAAACATAATGGAATTCGTCACCAGCAGATCAACCAGAGCACAGAACTGCCACAAATTAGAAATAACCCCCTTCTCATAGGACAAAACCACACTACATCAGAAATGACGAAATGCGAAACCACTTGAATAAGTAAGACAGCTGGGAGGGTCAAGTGATCCCTCAAAGTGAGTGTCCTAAAAAACATATTTTATTCACGATGGCCAGAAACCCTTAAAATATCATAAATACCCCCCATCCCTTCCCATCACCACACACGTACACTTAATCCACTCATTTGTTCAAATGTTTATTTGAACTTCCAAATTTATTAAACAGACGAGAAAGAGAACAAACGCATTCTTAAATTTAAAAAATTGAGGCCAAATTAGCGAAACTGAGCCAATTTGAGAAGTCCCTCTTCATGTTTTCCTACTCTTCTATTTCTCTTTGGCTAGCTCCGCGCCCAGAACGCGACACAATCTACTGTTTAATTCTGCACTGTCTGTTTTTTTTCACGCCAAATTTCTAATATTGTTCCTATACCGTTCGTTTACTCTCGAAATGCCGACGTTAGGGACGCGGCTTTATAAAATATCCCTGTATTTTCCCCTTATGTGTTGAAAATTGTATGCAGTACAGTTTTCGCGATTCTGCTTTCTCTGAAGGAAACCTTAGTGCTGCCATCTAGTGACATATTTTATAACTTATTTTTAATAATTCTCGATTTAATTGAACAAAAATTTAGATTTTTTCAATAGAAATTGTAATAAATCTGTATAACTAAAAAAATAATTTGGGGTGTTTACTCAATGGTGTCGCGCGTACTCACGACGCCCCTTATCGGCCGCGACTGTCTCCACTGTACTAACGTAAATATATAATAAGAAAGATCAATCATGCATAAAGCATTGATTATGAAACACTTTCCAACTGAAACGCAATTTTATTCGAGCATCTCTAAAATGCGATACCTTCCTCGGTAATATTTTTAAAATTATCACAATACTACATTAATTTATTATACTTGAAAACTTAAAACTTCATCGAAAAAATGAACGTCATTCAAATGACGGCATTGAAATATAAATTGCCTAGTTTAAACATCGCTAAAATACGATACATTCCTCGGTAATATTTTTAAAATTATCATAATACTACAATAATTTATAATATTTGAAAACTTCATCGAAAATAAATGAAATTTATTCAAATGACGTCATCGAAATTTATAACACGCCTGGCTCTCTATATAAAAGCAACATTTCATTCATATTTTTTTGCATTCATTTCATTCATCAAAATACTGTAATAATTTATTTTATTTAAAAACTTAAAACCATGGATGTACAAGTAATTTAACTCTATGATTAAAACGTCATCGAAAAAAATCGTTTGCGTCTCTGTGTCAATGAATGTTTCATTCATATCAGCTATATTGCAGACTCTATGAGCTAAGTAATTCTGCGTTAAAGAAATGCAGCAATTCTTATACAACTCATTCTACATCTTTTGGTATTTATATTTCCATAAGTGAAAATTAAGCTTCGTTGTAGAAATAATCAAAGTTGGATGATCATTTAAACTCAACTATATTGTAATTACGTTGTTTCAGTATGTAGATGTACAGAATTTAAGAAAAAAATAAAGCGGTTTTAGGACGGATACAACACTAAATATGAATTAAAAAGAACTTTTAAAATAACGATTTTGACACAAGATGGATGACATATTTTATTTTGAAGTAGGTCACATGATCTCTCCATATAATGGTTACGTGATCTCTTCATATAAAGGGTGCAATTAATATTTTAATTTTTATTTTAAAAACTATTGAACATATTTTGCTGAATTTTTTTCTATATTTGTTATGGGATAATTTGAATATTGCCTAAAACTTTCAAAGCAATTTCTGAACTTTAAATCCGCTTAAAAAATATTTGAAAAATCGGGTCTCATAGGGCTCAATGTATTTCATTTTTTCAACCCGGGTTCATTCCAAAACTAATTGGGTGACATTATTAATTTATATTTCCATAGGTCCCACAGACAATCTGAACAACATACTAAAATTCCATTTAATAAAGTCATTTTTACGGCAGTTATCGTGCTAACGGACAGACAGACAGACAGAATGAACAAAGTCATAAACACTTTTCAACTATGTCGTAAAGTGTTAAAAAGTAGCTTCAATAACATTTTTGTGCTCAGTAACTAGATGCTTGTGATCATGAATAGTTTCATTATAAAAATAAATATGCAAAATATATTCTCTGAATAGTGGTGCACTAACTTACGTGGTATATTACTGAAGCTAATCGAACACATATCGTTTAGTGATATATCGACGTAGTAGTTAATTATATTAATATCGTTCGACACTGTGTATATATATATATATATATATATATATATATATATATATATGTATGTGTGTGTGTGTGTATTTATATATATATATATATATATATATATATGTGTGTGTGTGTGTATGTTTATTTATATATATATATATACACACTATAATATCTCTATCATCAGTAAACGAATCACTGCTTACTACAAACTTCTTAAACTAAAACACAATCTTAATTTTCTTTACTTAATACTTATACCAAAATTCCATAAATCACCTATTACTTTTAGAACTGTAACTATAGGATTTAATCCATATTCCAATGCTGCTGCGGACAAACAACTTCTATTTATTCTAAATCAATTTTATGATCATTTTACTACACAGCGAACACATATTATCAAAAATTTGATTTCAAAGACCTTTTTAATAACATTGGCGTTCATGATTTATATCGAGTCATACTAAATTTATATAAACAGTTTATATAAACATCTCTATACTAAAATTCAAAACGTTGTTAAAATTCATTCTGTTCAACGGGTATCTCTTTCAGGGTAATTGCATTTACAAATTAAGTATAGGAATTACGCAGGGAGGAATATCATCCACAATTCTGGCCAACCTTTATCTACACTATTATGAAATTCAGCACACAATCAACAGTCATATCAAATACAGATGCATTGATGATCTTATTATTATTAAAATTACTCAAGATATACCGATGGTAAACTTTCAATTTTATCCTCTTAATCGACAATAAATTGAAAATGTTTATTCATCACCCTGGATCAATTATCTTGACGTTAGTTTAAGAATTCAAAATGAAAATAAATTAAAATTTAAAATATATGACTAAACTGCATCATATGATTTCAAAGTCAACAAACTTCATTATTATTCATCCAATCTTTCAAAATCAGTGTTTAAAAATGTCATTAATAATCAGTTGTTTAGAATAAAACAGTTAAGTACACGATGTTACTACAAAGAAAATATTATTAAATTAATTAACACCACCATTCAAAATAAACACCCGCTTTGTGTATGTAAAAATAATAAACATAAATCAATCGCGCATGGGCAAAGTGAATTTTGGGGGTTGCTGAGCGTTAGCGAGCATACAGCGGAACTCCTTAGTGCAATAAATAAGAAAAAACGAGTTTCTCAATGTTCTCCCCTACACAACAATGACACATTGAAAAGTGGAAAATATTTTTTAATCATATACGCATTTGAACCAATTTATATATTGTTTTTAAGAATTAGTGTATGCAAAAATGATAAACATAAATCAATCGCGTATGAACAAAGTGAATTCCGGGGCTTGCCGAACGTTAGCGAGCAGGGGGAGGAACTCCCTAGTGCTATAAATTATAAGAAAAAAAATCATTTTTCAATGTCCTCCCCTACACAACAGTGGCGCATGGACAAGTAGAAAATAAGTTTTAATCATACACGAATTTGAACGAATGTGATATTGTTTATTGAAGTGATTAATTATTGGTGTAGATAAAAGTAATAAACATAAATCAATCAAATCTAACCATTACATCGAATTTTGCGCCATGAAATCTGTGATACATTCAGCATAGCAGAACAATTTCGCTTTGTATTCTCAAAATGCTCAAATCCGGCAAGAATCTTGAAACATTCCAAGTAGGCGTCAAACGGAATGCGTTATCCTAAAAAATGGTCTTCGGAGGATGCATTTTTTGCACCATTTGTGTCGCGATTTCGGCAAAACATAAAGGCGCTTTTTGCTGCAACGAGTGGGTGAAATCTTTTTAGATCTCTGTTCCGCTTACTTTTTATCATTTAGGGATATGTCATCGCAATGGATAGGACATCAATCCGAACCAGTTAAAGTCATTTGATGTCAACGCGTAAAATTCTTTACTGTCTAATAATTTTAGATATTGTGGGACAACAACAAAATATCTGATGTGGACAGCACATGACTTTCCCTGAGTACTTATATGCACGGCATCTTTATTTCTTCAATAATTTTTTGAATTGAGTTTAATTGCACAAAATAAGACCCATAATTATTTTAAATTACACTGAATTTGCACCTTCGCTAGTAGCATTTAATATTGGTTCAATATTGAACCAATATTGTATATCTTGGCATTTACATTTTAATTATTTCCAATGTAATCCCAATATTGGACTGATGTTGGGCTTACATTGGCTTCCAATATTGACTAATATTCTTTTACAATATTACGCAAACACTGGTGTTACATTGGAAATATTGGCGTAATATTTTGCTAATATTTTCCCAATATTTTAAACCACTATTGGACACATTCCGTCAAAATGTCCACTTTTTCACATTGGTCCAATAGTGAAGCCAATAATAAGCCAATATTGGGCAATATTTGATTTCTCTACTAGCGTCTAATTCAATTTTCGTTTACATTTGGTAAATAGACTTTCAAAGATGGAGTGGCGAAAATGCGAAAAAACTAAAATATCTCGAGAACGGTTAGATCTAGAGTGAAAATCTTTTAATCGTCAAAAATTGCGTAATAAATAATCATTTGGTTGATATATTTGAGCATATAGTTTGTTATTTTAGATTTTGACGATTTTTGCCGGCTATTTTACCAAAAAAAGGCAGGTTCTTTTTTTACGATGCATACCGAAATCTAATCAACACCATGGTAACCCATAAGTGACTTATCTAGCAAATTTTGTGAAATTTAGTCCAATCGTTTTCCAGCTAAAGTAGATACAGATAATGTTAGAAACCGTAACACAATTATTGAAATATATTTGGGACTCTCGTGCATCTACCAGATGCTTTAGCGGTTGTCGATAGTAGAATACATGAAACAAAAAATAATCACTCAGTAAATGTCTTTCAAACCTCTTTTAATACATGAAACGAAAGATACAATGCTCAAATACGCAGTAGCAAACCGAGCGTCAAATCATAGAGACATTAACAGTTTTATCAGTGTTTCCATACAAAATAAACTCTTAAAACGTATGTAAGACATCGGTAAAAAGTCAATTAGTCCATACGCAAAAGTATTTCTTTCATTTCAGTTCTTTTCAAATATTATTTTCAACATCCTCCCCCCTTTTGAGTCGACCTTGGAGAACTCAAAACCTCAATAGCATTGTGGAGGCCCAGTCTATGGGGGATCTTGATGACACGACCGGTTCGAGACACACGAGGCAAGAGTGAAAAAGTTACAGGCTGTTCAGATTTGGGACTCTCCTCCTTCAAAGTATCTGATGCAGGTGCAACCTCCTTCGTAACCTGCAAAAAACGATCTAAAGAATCGTTAGAATGTAACTCAAGGGGATAAATTCTTTGGATAAGTCTCGTCAAAACACCATTTAGAGTTTTTAGTTTAACAGTTCGTAGTTTACCATCCTTGCCAGGTATCAACTGTATTACTTTGGCAAGTGGCCAATTTAAACGTTTTTTACAGTCATCGCCAATCAACACTATTTCCCCTAACTTTACTCTTGGATGATGAATTTTTTGAATCTGTCTCTGAATCAGCTGACTAAGATATTCTTGTCGAAAACGTCTTCTCAAATCTTCTAAGAGTTTCATTCGGTATCTTATTCTTTTGCGACAGTGCTTCGCATCGACTTGATCAACATCAGTTACTTTGGATTCAGAGTTTTCAAGCAGAAACATAGCCGGTGTAAGCGGACATAAATCTTCAAAAACACATGCATCTTTAACCCGATCAGCAGGCAATGACACTGGATCTGAAAGTAGAGCTTTTGCTTTGAAACGTTTACACTTCACACATTTATTTACAATACTACGAACAGTTCTCCTTCTCTTGACAATCCAGAACTTTTCTCGTAAAATGCTTAAGAGAGAGAGAGAATCTGAGTTCCTGCATGACAAATTATTTCATGATAATGTTCAATTATTCGTTTAGTCAATAAACATTTATCAGGTAACAATATAGGAGATATAAAAGAAGGCTTATCAATGCGTTCGGTAATCCGCGTTTTTACTCGGAAAACTCAGTCTTCATCCATGAAAATGTTACACATAGGAACACAAGCCTTTGACAAAAATGCAGATTGTACCTGTTTAATTAAAAATTTCTCTGCGTCTTCCTTTTTTTGCAAAGAAAATTTCCCAAATTTTCTTTCACTGAACTCTCTTCTTAAATTATTAGCGAAACGCAGAACCCATGCCGTAAGTTGAATGATTGACTCAATACGGAAAAATCTCATGGCATACCACGGGAGATTTTCAGATTCTAAGTTCAAATTACTCAAATTAACCTTACGTCTTTCTAATTCGACTTCTTCACAAAAGATTTCATTGGACGGCCAATTTTCTGAACTTTCATACAACCACTAGGGTCCATTCCACCACCGTGACTTAACCAACTCCTGTGGTGTGCAACCTCGAGAAACAAGATCTCGATAATCAGGATTCTTTTTTCCCGGAACATGTCGCCAGTGTTCGGGAGACGTTAATTTGCGAATTTCTTTAATTCGATTGGACACAAAAACGGACCACTCTCCATGTTCTCTGATCCACCACAGGGCAGTCATAGAATCACTCCAAAACGTGAAACTTATATTGGGTAAATCAAATGCCAATCTTATTGAATAAGCCAATCTTGTTCCTATACAACAGGCCATGAGTTCTAGCTTGGGTATAGACATGTCTTTCATCGGTGCGACTCTTGCTTTGGCTCTCACAAGCTGAACTTTAATTTCATCTGAGACTACCGATCTTATGAATACACAGGCTCCATATGATCTTTTACAAGCATCAACGAAAATATGCAATTCTGAAGTTTCATTTGTCTCTAAGTGTCTAGGAATTTGTAATTCAGAAAAAATCGCCATTTCCTTGCACCAATTGGAACATTCCTTTTGCATGTTAAGAGGCAAAAGTACATCCCAAGGTAATTTGCTTTTCCATGCATCTTGCAACAATAGCTTGGGTAATAGAGTAGCAGGGCATAACAAACAAAGAGGGTTAAAAATTCGTTGTAGAATAGATAAAACAGTTCTCTTAGTTTGATCTTGTTCAGGATCTATCTTCGTCGGAACATTGCATCTTAAGGTATCCTGATCTAGGTTCCATACCATTCCCAAAAGAGAAGTATCACCAGTAGAATTGGATAGATAGGGACTGGAAAAATTACCTTCCCATCCTCGCAAATTAAAACATTAATTTTTCATCAATTTTTGAGTTTGAGGTACAAAATGAGATAACTCTTCCAGACTAGACACTCCAGTTATGCAGTTATCCACATAAAAAGAATTCTGAAGCTTTGAAACTATGTCATAATATTCTACAGCAGCATTCTCAAACAAATGATGCCATTAAAAGAAAAGGACTAGTGGTGACACCGAATACAACTCTACAATGTCTATAGACAATAAAGTTTTCAGATTCAGAAGGAAAGAGGAATCGCAAAAGATCTCGATGTTCCGGTGCGATACTCAACTGTAAAAACGCCTTTTCTATGTCTGCTGAGAGCCCAATGTTATATAATCTAAATCTATCAATTAGGTCTGGAATCAATTCTAACAAATTAGGACCCTTAATCAAACAGTCATTCAAGAAAGGGCCGTTACCGTCTTTGGCAGAAACGTCAAACACAGGTATAATTTTAAGAGTTTGACTCGATTCCTTGATCACGGGCCTATGGGGTAAATAATGTCCTCTTGATTCTATTTCTTCAATTGGAACCTTTTCAATGATTTTTAATCTTTCCCACTCTTTAAATAATTCCACATAATCTTTTAAGAAGTTTTTCTTTGCTACCCATTTACACATATTTCTGTGCCGTTTCAAAGCTAATTCTTTATTATCTGGAAACTGAGTATCGTATTTGAAAGGTAACAACAACTCATACCTTCTATCAGGAAGAATAGTTAAATTATCTTGAAATTGCTTGACAGAATCAGAAAAAATTAACTTCTTTTTAGCATTTTCCCATGGATCCGTTATACCAATAACATCAAGGTCCCATAAATGATTAACAAAGTTCATAGAATGCAATGTTAAAACACTAAATATACTACAACCTGAATTACTCTTAATGACATTCGCGTCGGGTATAACTTCACATTTATCAGAAATACATTCTTTTCCCATCAACGTGTAACCCAGTTTTGTTTCTAAAACAACTAATCCTGAATTTAATTTAATAGATTTACCAGTCATGATTGATCCAGCAACATTAGCTCCTAAAAGTAAACCGATTTCATAATCTGGAAAATTCAAATCTGGTATCGTCAAGCTATTATCTTTTAACTCCTTTAAAGTTAAAACTGTTCTAGCTTTCGGAACAAATCCACACCATTTTATCTTCTGATAGAATATCAACATTAACAGAAAAGGTATTTTGCAAATCAAAAATATCAATTTCATATTCTTCATGTAAACATGCTCTAGATTTTCTCCCCCCAAATAAGCTATGTACAAGATTTTGGTTTCGTTTTGGTTTCAGTTTAAGCTTATTAATCACTCTGGTACTTAAATAGGAGAGTTGAGACCCAGTATCTATAAGAGCTCTAACCATTATCTCACTGTTTATCGTTTTAATCTTAACTATCAAACTCATTAATAACACAGGCTCAACGGTACAACTATCGGTTAAAATTTAAGTTGTGTCAACTCCTGTTTTGCTATCACTTGTGCTTGTTTCATGGTCAGGACACATCAAAAAAATCTGATGTGGGCAACACATGACTTTCCTTATATAAAGTAATGAATTTACTACTTTTACAGTAAAAAAATAGATTTTTCTTATAGTAGATACTAATACTCTTTCCAAGATATTGAATTTTCGACAATAAGTCGTCATTTTCATTGATTTAGCGTCATTTTTATCCATTTGGCGAGATTTTCGCTAAATTGGCAACATTTCAAAAAGTCGACAAGTTGGCGACATTCCGCCAAATTCGTCATCAAAATCTCGCCAAGCGTTATGGACGAAGAAATAAGTTATTCTTACAGCAGATACATAACTATTGGCGTTCAAATACAAAAGTATTACTTAAAGTATCTTTTTTCATGAATGGAACGAGCTAGATCCACGAGAATAATGTCACCAAATTTATCGCATGATATTACATGCGAAAAGTTAACATGTTTCTTAACAGTTAATATTCTTTTTTAATTTATGGAATTTTTTGATAAATTTATTTGAAAAATGTGCAATATCTCGAGAACGGTTTATGCTAGCGTTCTAAAATTTATGTCAATCGTTTTCTAATGAAAAATTACATAAGAAATGTCTATTTGCGTAACTTTATTAGCGGTTTTGATTTTTTGACGATTTTTTCAAAATTTCATTCGAAAATTTAGGGGGGTTCTGAACACTCGATTACGTGTAAAAACAATAGGCTTCCAGTGTTTACGGATTGTGATTTTTGTACCAAATTTTGTTGAAATCGGTCCATTCGTTCGTCAGTTATCGTCTCTACAGACTCACTGACACACACACACACACACACACATACTTTCACACACACACACACACATACTTTCACACACACACACACACACAGACATCACTTCAAAAATGTTTGATTCGTGATCAGGCATGCTTGAAACGTGCTCTCCCGTCGAAAACTCGAATTCGAAGTTTCGACCCCGTCACAATACTTTGCTTATACATTATGTATATAAGGAAAGTAACAAAATGATTTCTTTTGCAATTAATGCATCTGTTTTTAAATTTGCAAACTCTTGAAGTGTGTCCTAGCCGCAAACAAGAAAAACAAGCACCTTTCTTCGCCAGAACTTTCTTTTTTCTTCAATATTTAATCTTCTGGCATAAAAACAGCCTTGACTGGGATGCTTTTTATAACAAAAAAGACAAGTAAAAAACTTCCTACCTGAGTATTCTTGTGCATTAGTGCTCACTAAGGCCGCAGCAGAAGCGATTTCGTAAGTACTCTCTTTAAACTCCTTCGATTTCTTGGCATGGTTAGCTCCAAACCCGGTACGAGCGAGCACAACCATCTCTTCACCCATAACTTCCTGTTTCAGAAAGCCCATTAAATTTTCTAAAGTCCGATCATCTGGCAAAGAAGAATCTTTTCTGTTTCGGCTCCACTCTCTGGCAACAAGTATATTCTCAGGAAGACACGATTCTACAAGGGGCATAAGAAAGTCTCCGTACTTTTCCTGCGTACTTCCTAAGCTCTCCAATGCACGTAGTTTTCCTTCCAATTTGTCGTAGAGGATAGGGAGTTCCGTTTTCGCTCGTCCGCTAATAGCGTTCTTCATCACCATGGACAAAAGTTCTCGTACGTAAATCTCTACAAGTAAATCTTCCCGTCCGAAGCGTTCCCTCAACTGCTGCACGGCTTTGGGATAATTTACAGCAGTCGCAGGAAAACTTTCCACGACTCTAGCTGCCTTTGAATTCGGGACAACTGCTTATAGTAAATATTGAAATTTGTCTTCAGCTGGCAAACTTTCATCAATATGTATTTTCTCGAACTGACTCCAAAACGACAGAAAATCCTTTGCTCCCCGCTAAATTTCTTGAACTCAATTTTAGGGAACTTGAACTTTCTCTTTTCCGCCATTTCTTTCGGAAGCGAAGAATCAAACAACTTAGTTTCAATTTCGGATAGAGCTGCACAATATTTGTCTCTATATTCCTCAGCTGCTTCCAAGTCCGGTGCAAATATTTCCTCCGAATTTTCATCTTGCAAAATCCCGTTAGCAATTTCATCCTGACAAGCAGTCAGACTCTCAAATTTATTCATCAATTGCGTCTTCAAAATCAAAAGGTCTTTCGATTCAGGATTTTCCTTTCGAAGAAATTGTTCAATTTTATTGTGGCAAGCACTAAATGCGATTCTGAGTCCTTTCCGTTTTATTTTCAAAGAATACATTCTTAATTTGCTTCCCAAAAATCAACTGCTAAACTTTCGCCCCACGTTGGGCGCCAAATAAATTATGTTAGAAACCGTAACACAATTATTGAAATATATTTGGGGCTCTTGTGCATCTACCAGATGCTTTAGCGGTTGTCGATAGTTGAATGCATGAAGCAAAAAATAATCACTCAGTAAATATCTTTCCAACCTCTTTTAATACATGAAACGAAAGATACAATGCTCAAATACGCAGTAGCAAACCGAGCGTCAAATCATAGAGACATTAACAGTTTTATCAGTGTTGCCATACAAAAATAAACTCTTAAAACGTATGTAAGACATCGGTAAAAAGTCAATTAGTCCATACGCAAAAGTATTTCTTTCATTTCAGTTCTTTTCAAATATTATTTCCAACAGATAATTTTTGCGAGCCATTTCACCGAAAAAGGCAGATTCTTTTATTCCAAATCGTACTCAAATCTAATCAGTACCAGAATCACCCACACATAACTTGCCAATAAAATTTTATAAAATTTGGTCCATTAATTTGAGTTAGAGTGGATACAAAGATTTCACAGACAGACACACAGAATCACAGACACACTCACAGACGTCACGCTAAATATAGTATTTTCGTATTCTAGAGGTCCCAAAACGTGTAGATTGGTCGAAAATTCGAGTTGCGATTTTCGACATGGTTCCAATACTTTCCTTATACCTTACCATGTATTGCAGGGAAAGTATTATCTGAAGCGTTGGTCTTATGATCAAAATGAGTACCAGTGATAAATCACAGGAAAATTTCAAATCTTTGAAAGGTAATAAAAGGTTATTAAGTTTGATTTACGTCATTAACATCTTCAAAAATAATAGTTTTTGAATAAATTTTATAAAGTATATATCTTTGTATTACGGTCCAAAATTATATGTTACTTTAATGATCGCTGAAAATGTAGACATCTTTAAATTATCAAGAATCGTTACAAACAAAAGTGATATATTTTTATGTTTCTCTGAAATATTTGTGATATCTAGTCCGGATTAGTTTCATATCGAATCATTCGAATTGCTAATAATTCTCCCTGATTTTAATGTTTGATTAAGCCTATGCACATAAAATTTTATTGCGGTGCATGCACCCGTTTATAAGTTATTGCGTCAGCATCTCACAGACATACAAACATAAATACACAGACATACAGACGCATATTTCTATGGAGAAGGTGTGATGTCGTATCTTAATCCTTACAGAGACCATCGTAAAAAGAGAAGTTTATTTATACGAACATAACGTAAAATATTTACATTCATTTACATAGAATTACGCTACATCATAACGCGCGTGAAAGTAGTAATCCGAATACGAATCTTCTTATCGCTGATGAGAATGTTCTGGGACTGGCTTTTATGAGCCAGTGCAGAGGCTTTGCGCATGCGTCACATGCAAAGCAGAGAAGTTCTGGAGAGTTTTATGCTAATCACTTGATCTGGAGGCTTTATGCAAATCGCTGGAGTGCAGCCATATATCCTTTAAAAAATGTTCGAATTAGATTCGGTTAATATTAACAAGAAAGATCAATCATGCATAAAGCATTGATTTCAATCATGCATAAAGCATACTATTCAACTGAAATGCAATGTTATTTAAACATCTGTAAAATGCGATACATTCAGAGCTGATACATTTTAAATGATTGCAGTACTACTAGAATGTATTATATTTGAAAACTTCAAACTTCATCGAAAATAATGAACTTTATTTAAATGACGTTATCAAAATATAAATCATCTGGCTGGTTCTCTATGTTAAAGCAGTTATTCATACACTTTTATTCCAGACTTCAGAGCTAAATAATTTTGCGTGAAAAAAATTTAGCAATTCTGGTACAACTCATCTTACAATCACTTGTTTACATATTGCATCCATTAAAATTAGGTTTCGTTGTAGAAATAATCAAAGTTTTATGATCATATAAACTCAAAAATATTGTAATTGCTTTGGCGCAAAATATAGATCCAAAGAAAATAGTAAGGAAAAAAGCGGTTTTAGGACGGATGCAACCGTAAATATAAGTGTAAAAGAACTTTAAAAATCACGATTTTAACACTGGGAAAAAATATGGATGCCATATTTTATTTTGGAGTGGGTCAAGTGATATCTTCATTTAATATGAATGTAATTATATTATGATTTTAATTTTTCTTTAAAAACTATTGGTTATATTTTGCTCAATTTTTTTAATATATTTTATGGGATAATTTAAATATTTTCTAAAATTTTCGAAGTAATTTGTGAATTTTAACTTTGCTTAAAAAATGTTTGAAAAATTAGGTCCCATAGGGTACAATGTCTTTCATCTTTTCAGCCCGTGTTCAATCCAAAACTAATTGGGTGATATTATTCATTTACATTCCCATATGTCTCACAGACCGTCTGAACAACATACTAAAATTCCATTTTGATAAAGTCATTTTTATGGCAGTTATTGTACGAACTAGCTATCATACAGGCAGACAGACAGGCAGAATGAACAAAGTCATAAACACTTTTCAGCTATTTTTGAACGTGTTAAAACGAGTTCGAAATAGATTCGGAAA
This sequence comes from Amaurobius ferox, assembly GCA_951213105.1. NCBI lineage: Eukaryota > Metazoa > Arthropoda > Arachnida > Araneae > Amaurobiidae > Amaurobius > Amaurobius ferox. Next base: position 22,392,875 of record OX578153.1, read on the forward strand.
ATATTAAAAATGGTCTACCCATCAAATTCTCGAATTCAAAAATTTTCGAGAAAACAACACTTTCTCAATACAGTAATATGAGAAAGTAAAAAGTGGGACAGTACAGATCTCCTGTTGAACCACATTCTCCCTTGTCCCAGATTGTTTCTGAATAAACTCCAGAAATAGTGAATAAACAACGAGCAACAGCCACTGAATAAAAACAGTAGAAAAAAAACTGTGTTTGTCTCCGGCAGTATCCATTTCCTTGCAGATAAACAAAGACTGTATTCATAGAGAGAATATTTTTGCACCTCTGTCTGCAGGGGAAATAATGCTTGAAGACAATTCAAAGTTATAAGTGCCTTATAAGTCATTAGCAGTATACCAGTTCTGCGTACGAAATATACACTATAAAGAAACTTTAAATTCACAATCATGTGGAAACTCCTATAGTGTTCTAAATGACATTGATAGTCAAACCGTTCTACTACAATATTTAAATTAATGCTCTTAAAAAGAAGTTAAAGAATACCTGTTTAAGAATACAAAATTAGCTTCAGGCAGGTCTGAAGAGTGAAACATCCTGGCCTCGTTTGTAAACAAATTAAAAATATATATGAAATTAATCAATATATGCCAAAACAAAAGGTCAAAAATTGTATGGGAAGATATGCCAGCGTACTACTTATATTATCATAGATTGGAAGATGTACCAGTTGTTGTTGTTGAGACCCAGACCGTCCGACCTACCAGAAAGGTGTAAGAGAAGATATACCCGTCTACTACTTATATTCTCATTGGAAAATATACACATGTACTACTTACATTCTCGTAGATTGAAGAATATACTCGTGTACTATCTATATTCTCGTAGATTGGAAGATATTCCCGTGTATTAGTAAAAACTTACACACACTAATTAAATAAGCACTCGAGGCTTAAATATAAGCGTCCACTATATATAAATAATTAAATAAGAACCGGCTACTTAAATAATGTGTTACTTAAATAATATAAAATTGTACGCTCCCCTCAAAACGCACAGTTTAAATGTGCTTGATAATAGATGGTTGTAGCAGTCAGGAGAAAAAGACTTGGGTCTTGTCTTCAATGGAGAACGCCCCACTGATTCAACATTTTAAAGATTTTGCTCGGTCAAAAAGAATTCAAAATAATCAATGGATGGGTTTAAGAAATTATTTTTTTTATTCTGGAGCAGTTTTAGATATTTTAAGGAGCTGTTGTTAAATTATAAACGTCGGATGGCACCTCAATTTTTTATATCGTAATATAAAATTCGAAGAGGTTAAAAACTCAAGAGTAGTATATATATTTAAAAAATTCATGGAAATTTGTCTAGCAATCATATGCTTTCCTTTCAAAGTTTGCTTGGAAAAAAAATGTCAATTTTTTCAGTGGTATCAAGATTAAAACCCTGTGATAATATGTTCATTGGTTTAAAAATTGATTTGTGTGATTATCATCCAAAATCGTCATGAATCATTTGGCATCGTTTTGAATCAATTTTCATCGATACTCTATGTGGGCACTGACATACAACGGGTAACAACTTTATGTATCTAGGAAAATTACCTTTTTTGGTATCCCAGAAATGTATCAAATCTTCGCTGAAACGAAATTCTTTCACAATTGCTTTATATGAACGAAATTCAAATATTAGTGAGTCATTATTGCAAAAAAATCTTCATCGAAAAGTACAAGCAAACATGACACATCCTTCATTAAACATCAAACATTACAAGCAAACAAATCTTCTCCATCGTCTTAAAGATCCAAGAACTTGATATATTTGATATTCGAGATATTTCAGATAAAAAAATCTTAAAGTTCGCGTTAATTCGCACTGCAAAACAATTATCTATAAGTACAATAGAAATTCGGCAATAATTGGAAAAACACATCTGAAAGCCGCGAATCTATTTGATAAACGCAAAATTTCCGAAATCTCAATAAAATTTGCGAAAAATATCGCGGAAATTCACGCCGCGAAATAATTACTGCCCTAACTACAAGTATGCAATGATTGAGTTATTTTGTCGTCGAGGGACTTCTGGAGGGTCCCCCTCTTCATTTTCTCCCCCCCCCCGGGGGGAGTATTTAACACCTACTTTAGCTTTTTTTCAGTATTCGATACCATAAATAAATATTCAGTCTTCTAGGTCACCAGAGAGATTCTAAAGTAGTGTTTCTTAATCGCCGGACTATGGAGGCATTGGGTTCTGACATTCATTATACCGTGTTGCGAGAGATTCTTCTAAAATTTGTCGTTTTAGTTTTCTAAGCATTTTGTATGAATACATATTTTATAGCTGGGATATTCTAAGGAGAATAATATTGGTGAATGTGTCAAAAATCTCAGAACCAGAACGCCCAAATAACATCTGTGTCGCAAATGTCAGAGACCGAACCACATTTAAATATTAATGTGAATATGAGACTGCTCAGCTGACTTCTATGGTGAATTACAATAGAGAAATATTTTTCTTTCTCTATAGACCTTTATTTTATTAAATTAACAGACACACAATATTAATGTGAATAAGAAACTGCTCAGCTGACTGCTATGGTGAATTACAATGGAGAAATATTTCTCTCTCAATAGACTTTTATTTTATTAAATTAACAGACACGAAAAATTAATGTGAATAAGAAACTGCTCAGCTGACTTCTATGGTGAATTACAATGGAGAAATATTTTTCTCTCCCAATGGACCTTTATTTTTTTCAAACCAGCATCGGTAAAATCAGATTAATAATGTAATAATCTATTTTATACTGAATAATATAAATTTTTGGTGATAAGAATGGGATATGTCAATGAAAATTAGAACAAATGAATTGAATGCTGTTGATTTGAGTAAAATTACAAGTGTGTGACTGATGCGAAGACTTCCAGCGGAGTAGCTTGTTGTCTCTTCCATGTCCGAAGCAGCTATGATGCAATTTCACCGCACCAGTGATACATGTAGTGACTGTTGTTTCTATCGCCGTGGGTGAAAGCTAATTGTCCTTGTGTCTCACGATCTTTGACTTGTTAATATAGTGGAAACATGTAATGTGAAAAATTGTAACGATTGAACTCATGTTAATAGATTATGTAATATAGCATATAAATCTGTGTACGGTGCTCTGTAGCTTGAAACCATTGTTGGTTGAGAAAATGTAAACCAGAAGAATTATGAATAATAAAACGGTATTTAAATATTTTTGAACATGGAAATCAGTGTAAGAAGTTAGGTTCCACCTAGATGGTATTTTCTAAGTCAGTTCGGTGCAATAACACCTAATTACTTTAGACTATAAGTCAGACTCAATGACATAAAAAATAGGTAGATATATCTTACTCAAATTCACAATTAATAAAAATAAACGTAGTGCAGAAATCACACGCTACAAGGGAAAACTCCAATAACATGATTTCCCTTGGCGGGCAAGTACGGTTCGAAAACTTCTTCTAACCAATCCAGCTATAAATGCAATAGTGCTGTAGCAATAGAATAGGGCGAAGCAACAAATAATGCGAAACAACATATAATAGCGCGAAGAAAAGCTACAGTAGTTCGAATATCTTGAGAATGTTTTGCCGTATTAATGAGCAAGCTTAAGCAGTGTGCCCGACGGGGTATCGACATTAAGATTATAACTTATCGATATTAAGATTATAACTTATCGATATTAAGATTATAACTTATAGATATTATTATTGATAAGTTAAAACTTTAAATGAAAATAAATACACATTTTTTTTCACTTTACTTTATCTAGTTATAGCACAATGGGATAGTATAATGCTCCTATTATGAATGAATTAATTAGATTAATTGACAAATTGACATTTATCACTTTCTTCAAGTATAAAGAAAAATTAACAATTTCGCTCAAAATTAAGTGCAACGCAGCATACAACTGATTCAAGGATATACTAAATGTCTTTAGTTATAGTATTTTGATTTTTGTTTTTTTACTTCTGAGTTTGCTTGTTTATTAGCAGTGACGAAAGGGATCCAAAGTATCTCCGTGAAATCTATCATTTTTGCGTAATTATATTGACTGATTTTTGCTTTATTAGCTATAGTTCTGTTTTAATTAGTTCAGTTTTTATTTGTTCAATAGAATATCTTCTATTCAGATCAAACATAACTGGATATGATTCTTCTCCTTCTTGACTCAACACTCCTGTGAATATTAATCCCTGACGTTCTCGGACATTTTGTGTCATCATGACTTGTTATCAGAGACAGTTCTCAATTTCTCCAGTTCTTAGTCTTACAAATACGAAAATGTGTGTCTACACAGTTACTCCATCTAAATTTCAGCCTTGCTCTAGGCCTAACTCCAATTAGCCCAGCCAGAAACATTTATTTAGTTTCCATTTTGTAATCCATACAAACGACTTGTCCATTTCATTTCATTTTATGTATCTTTATGTATTTAACCACGCCTGCGGTTCTTTATATAGGTTGTATAGTTCGAAATTGAATTTTCTTCGCCACACTGCATTTGGCTGATTGGACAGTATACCACCAAATTTGCTTCTTAACTTTCCTTCGAAGGTCTGCAGCGCATTTTCGACTCTTCAGTTCATGATTAGATAAAAACAAGAAACGTCAATCATGCATAAAGTATTGATTATGAAATCATTTCCCACTGAAATGCAATTTTATTTAAACATCTCTGAAATGCGATACATTCAGCGGTGATATTTTAAAATTTTCACAATACTACTGCAATTTATTAGATTTCATAAACTTCATCGAAAGCAAATGAAATTTATTCAAATATCGTCATCGAAATATAAATCCCTTGGATCTCTATATAAAGGCAATGAATATATCGTTCATAAACTTTTTTCCATTCCTTTCATTCAGAGGCGATATTTTTAAAATTATCACAATACTTCAATAATTTATTTTACTTAAAAACGTAAAACCATGAAAGTAAAATTACTTTCTAACTCCATGCTTAAAACTTCATCAAAAAAGCAATAATATGGAATCGTTTGCTTCTCTATGTAAAACCAATGAGAGTTTCATTCATATCAGCTATATTGCAGGCTTCCGAGCTAAATAATTTTGCTTTAAAGAAATTCAGCAATTCTTATACAACTCAACTTACAGCTTGATGTGTTTACATTCTCCACACTTACGGCTCCGTTGTAGAAATGATCAAAGGTTGATGGTCCTTTAAATTCCAAATTATTGTAATTGCGTTTGCGTGATATATAGATGCACAGAAAAAAATAATAAAAAAGGGGTTTTAGGACGGAGGCAACGCTAAATAGAAATTAAAAATAATTTTAAAAATCACGATTTTGACACAAGATTGATGCCATGTTTTATTGATCAGTTGAGTATTGACCAAGTGATCATGTGATCTCGTCACATGATATGGGTATAATTATTATTTTAACTTTTATTTAAACTACAGAACATATTTTGCTGAAATTTTTTTATATTTTTATGGGATAATTTGAATATTTTCTAAAACTTTCGGATCAATTTGTTAATATTAACATCGCTTAAAAATCTTTGAAGAATTAGGTCCCATAGGGTTCAATGTATTTTATTTTTTGAATCCGGGTTCAATCCAAAACTAATTGGGTATTATTAATTTATATTTCCGTCGGTCCCACAGACAGTCTGAACAACATACTACAATTTCATTTTGAGAAAGTCATTTTTACGGCAGTAATCGTGGGAACGGACAGACATGCAGACAGACAGACAGAATGAACAAAGTCATAAACACTTTTCAACTATTTTGTAAAGTGTTAAAAAATCTGATCTTGCTGCAGGTGACTTTTCCTACAGACTCAAATATATTTTCTCTATCATGATCATTAAATTGAGCGTAATTGCCCCAAATAATACGGATGCTTGTTTGCATTATATCCCTTTTGCAGTTTAAATGCGTCTTTTCCATTTCACAATTTAATGAATTTTTCAAAGTCGCCAGCTTCTCAAAGATTCATAATCCTAGACCAATGAGGTTGATATTATTCGTTTTGTAGTCAAAAATTAAGTAACGCAAAAGTTCCTGCATACTCTGAAATCGTGAAAACCTAGAATTTACAGGAATTTGAAAGAGGAGTAAAAAGTCAGGGAAATTACGGGGAGAAGCGATTTTTTGTTTAAAATTCTGGAAAAATTGGGGAATTTTTAATTTGACGACCTGCTCACAAAGATGCCGATAACTGCGGATTCTCTGTATTTTCCACAGGAAACGAATTCTGTGCATGGAATTTGCATAGTTTCCTATGGAAAATTATCTTGTATGAAGGCCAATGTAAATTTACAGTCGCGTGCACAGTAATTTCAACCAAAACAACATAACAACGATCAGTTACGGCCACATAGACGGTATTCCCAAACAAATTAATGTGACAACAGGAATTTAGGTCCGCATGGACGATAATGCCAATCAAATCACAGTGGCAATGATGATTTACTGATGTGTGGAATGTAAAGGATTTTTTTTTTTCATGTGATAAATGTATTTCTCAAAAGTTGTTAAATTTCGCATAAATTGCTGAACCGTTAATTTTATAATTAGTTGCACATAAACAGTGCAATTGCGCATTTCAGTTTATGTTCTCTTTAATCGTTAAGAGTCGATTAGTGTATTTTCCCATCTATCTGCATCTTCGAAATATTGCATATTAGATTGAATAAACTAGCTTGGGGTCGAAAATTCGAATTCGAGTTTTCGACGGGAGAGCACGTTTCAAGCATCCCTGACCACGAATCAAACATTTTGAAGTGATGTCTGTGTGTGCACGTACGTGTGTGTGTGTGTGTGTGTGTGTGTGTGTGTGTGTGTGTGTGTGTGTGTGTCAGTGAGCCTGTGGAGACGATATCTCATGAACAAATGGAGCGATTCGAATGAAATTTGGTACAAAAGTCACAATCCGTAAATACTGGAAGCTCATTGTTTTTAAACTTAATCGAATGTTCAGAACCCCCCTAAATTTTCGAGTGCAGTTTTGAAAAAAATTTTCAAAAGTCAAAACCTTTAATAAAGTTACGCAAATAGACATTTCTTATATAATTTTTCCTTAGAAAACGATTGACATAAACTTTAGAACGCTAGCACGAACCGTTCTCGAGATATTGCACATTTTTCAAATAAATTTATCATATGTAACATCATATTTAAACTTTTCATATGTAATATCATGCGATAAATTTGGTGACATCATTTACGTGGATCTAGCTCGTTCCATTCATGAGAAAATATACTTTGAGTAATACTTTTTTATTTGAATGCCAATAGTCATTTATCTGCTATAAGAATAACTTATTTCGCCATCCATAACGCTTGGCGAGATTTTGACGACGAATTTGGCGGAATGTCGCCAACCTGGCGCCTTTTTTAAATGTTTCCAAATTAACGAAAATCTCGCCAAATGGATAAAAATAACGCTAAATCAATGAAAATGACAACTAATTGTCGAAAATTCAATATCTTGGAAAGAATGCAAGTATCCTAAGAATATAAGTAAGAAAAACCTATTCATTTTTACTGTAAAAGTAGTAAATTCATTGCAATATATATATAAGGAAAGTCATGTGTTGCCCACATCAGATTTTTAATTATTAATACTGTTTCAATGTACTAACTTAAAAAAAGTTAAAAATACATTTAGGAGTAAATTTATTGGGACCGGGTCATCGTCTTATAGAAGATGAAATTACCGGGCCGCTGTCTCACAAAGGTTGAGAACCACTGTTCTAAAGGGTCTAGAAAAACATGCCTAAGACAGTAATTATATAGATTAATACCCATTCCGTTGTAAAGAATAATATATAACGCACACATACATCTCCAATAGGTCGTTAGCCTACAATTCTGTGATACAGTATTACGAGGTGATAGTTTTTGTTAACAAATACCAAAGCGACAATCATATGTTTATAATTTAACACCAGCTAAAATATCACACACTAATCCAATATCAATAAAATCCTAAAACCCTTCGTTCAGGAATTATAATTTTCAAGCGAGCGAACTTTTAAAATTCTCGATACCCCGCTTTTTCACCCAGGCAGGTCTGTTGAGAAAAGAAAGTCTCCGGATCGGAATTATATTTAAGGTAGAGAGAAGGACATAATTTAGGGTTGGGGATATCATTCCTACGTTACTCAGCTGGATAGGAGTTATAATTTTCGTGATTTAATGTGCGGTCAAAATAGATTTCGTTGTTCGTAATTATTTTTCCTTGAACCAGATCTTCCGACCTATACAAAGGTGTAAGGTATCTGTTTAGACGGCTGAGATATTGCCACCCAATTTAGACCGGAACCCAGCGTGGGCGGCTTCAACAGAAACCATATTCTCCTTCTCCTACCACCAACCTTTTAGAAGAATTTACGGACTCGCATATTTAACGTGCCCGTACTCTGCTTGAACGCGTGAACAGTTTGTGTTGAGGCGGGAATCGAATTCGGGTCGCCCAAATGCAATCCTTGCGCGCTATCCACTGAGCTGCATCACCCCCGTTCTAGTTATATTAACAAAACGATGTACTACACAATTTGCAGATAATAAAGTGTTGAATTAAAATTCCCATATAACTATTCATCGGGGATACACCGATGAGATTAAATCTGAAAGTGGTACCCGATCTAAGTCTGGAAAACACTGGTAAAGATAATGTTATAGTGGTAAAACCTTAGATCGATAGATAATACTATACTCATATCTGAGTAAGAAATGTTTTCTAAAAACTTCAGAACTTCAAATTCATATTTACAACAAGAAAGATCAATCATGCATAAAGAATTGATTATGAAACACATTCCAACTGAAATGCAATTTTATTTAAACATCTCTAAAATGCGATACAAGCTGATATTTTCTAAATTATCACAGCTCTACAATAATTTATATTACTTGGAAACATAAAACCATGGAGGTAAAAGTACGTTCTCACTCCATGCTTAAAACTTTATCGAAAAAGTCACCACTAGAAAATCGTCTGCTTCTCTATGTGAAATCAATTAATATGTCATTTATATTACCTATATTCCAGACTCCAGAGCTATAAAATTTTGCGTTAAAAAATTCAGCAATTCTTATACAACTCATCTTACAGCTTGATTTGCTTACAATCTGCACACGTTAAAATTCGGCTTCGTTGTAGAAATAATCAAAGTTTGATGATAATTTAAACACAAAAACTATTGTAATTGCGTTGGCGGAGAATATAGATCCACAGAAAATAAGCAAAAATAAAGCGGTTTTAGAACGGATGCAGCACTAAATATAAATTTAAAAGAACCTTTAAATCACGATTTTAACACTGGGAAAATAGATTCAATTCATATTTTATTTTGAAGTGGGTCACGTGAACTCTTCATATAATATGGGTGTAATTATTATTTTAATTTTTATTTTAAAAACTATACCGAACATATTTTATTCAATTTTTTTTTTATTTTTTATGGAATAATTTGAATATTTCCTAAAATTTTCAAAGCAATTTGTGAATTATAACTTTGCTTAAAAAAAGGTTTGATAAATTAGGTCGTATAGGGTTCAACGTATTTCTCTTTTTTAACTGGGGTTCAATCAAAACTAATTGGGGGATGTTATTCATTTACAGTCCCATATGTCCCACAGACCGTCTGAACAACATACTAAAATTCCATCTTGATAAACTCATTTTTACGGCAGTTATCGTGCGAACGGACAGATAGACATACAGAATGAACAAAGTCATAAACACTTTTCAACTATGTAGAAAAGTGTTAAAAACATTAATATAGTTGAGTTGTAATAAAACATGTTTGCATGATTTTCAGCTATAAATGGGTAAATTGTGACATACGGACTTACAAATGAATCGGAATTATGCATATTAGAGAAATTGAAGTTGAACAGGAAAGATCAATCATGCATAAAGCATTGATTATGGAACACTTTCCAACTCCAATGCAATTTTATTTAAGCATCTCTAAAATGCAATACATTCCTCGGTAATATTTTAAAAATTATCACAATACTACATTAATTTACTACTAGCCGAATACCCATTGGAAATCAACGGTCTCGCAATAAGCAACCCCTGAATATTATCATTTTTTTTAATAATTCGCGCTTCACATTTATTTGGCAAATCGAATATTTTAGTGTGCGGAACCCCCTAAAGAAAAAAATATTGTAAATTGTAAATTGCGCACGTCTTCCTTTCGAACTATCTACCAGTACACCAAATTAAAGTCTCTATCTCATCCCGAAGCATACTATTTTATCATCTCCCCTTTCGAACGTTTTTCTGTGGAACACACCCATAAATGAACATTTTTGAAAAACTCTGTTCGCCTTGGGTTTCTTATCAGATGATTGGCCCATATACCAAATATCAAGTCTCTATCACATTTAAAGGAAATGTGTCTCATTTATTCCGAAAATCGAACATATTGGTGTTCGGCACCCCCTAAAGTTGCAAATATTGGAAATTTGAAATTGCACACTTTCGTCCTTTCAAACTATCTACCAGTACACCAAATTTGATGTCTCTATCCTATCGTGAAGCATGTTTTCCTATCACTTCATATTTCGTACTTTTTTCTATGTTGCACCCCCTTAAATGATCATTTTTGAAAAACCGCAATAATCGTAGGTTTTTTTTATGAAATAATTACCCCATATACTAAATTTCAAGCCTCTATCATATTGTAAAGGAAGCGTTTTTCATTTGTTCGTCAAATCGAACATTTTAGTGTGTGGCACCCCCTACAATAGCAAATATTGGAAAACTGAAATTGAACACTTTCTCCCTTTCTAACTATCTACACGTATACCAAATTTGTAGTCTCTATCTCATCGCAAAGCATGCTTTTTCCATCATTTCACCTTTCGAATGTTTTTCTGTAGAGTACCCACCCCCCTTAATATACATTTTTGGAAAACTCCATTCTTCTTGGGTTTTCTAAAAAATGATTCGTCCATATACAAAATATCAAGCCTCTATCACGTTCTAAAATGAGTGTTTCTACTTCATTCCGAAAATCGAACATTTTTGTGTGCGACACCCCCTAAAGTAAAAAATATTGGAAAACTGAAATTGTACACTTTCTTCCTTCCAAACTATCTACCCGTACACCAAATTTCAAATCTCTTATCTCGTCCCGAAGTATGTTTTCTTATCAATTCACCTTTTGAACGTTTTGCTCTGGAGCATCCCTCTAAACGAACGTTTTTGAAAAACTATAATCGTCTTGTGTGTTTTTATCAAATGATTATTCCATATACCAAATTTCAAGCCTCTATCAAATTTTAAAGGAGCCATTTCTCATGTATTCGGTAAATCGAATGTTTTGGTTTGCGGCACCCCCTTAAGTAGAAAATATTGGAAATCGGAAATTGCACACTTTCTTCCTTTCGAACGATTTACACATACACAAAATTTGAAGTCTCTATCTTATGGCAAAGCATGCTTTCCTATCATTTCACTTTTCGAATGTTTTGGTGTGGAGCACCCCCTCTGGAGAACATTTTCGAAAAATTCGATTTTTCCAGGGGGATTTATCGAACGATCGAGCCGTTTACCAAATTGCAAGTCTCTAACTATTCGGGAAGTGGCCAAAAAAGCGTGACAGACAGACGGACGGACAGACAGACAGACAAACGGACAAACAGGCAGACGGACACTTGGCAATTAGTATATATAGATATTTGGAAACTTAAAACTTCATCGAAAAAAATGAACTTCATTCAAATGACGGCATTGAAATATAAATTACCTGATTTAAACATCTCTAAAATGCGATACATTCCTCGTTAATCTTTTTAAAATTATCATAATACTACAATAATTTATTATATTAGAAAACTTCATCGAAAACAAATGAAATTTATTCAAATGACGTCATCGAAATATAACACGCCTGGCTCTCTCTATAAAAGCAGTATTTCATTCATAAACATGTTTCCATTTATTTCATTCATCACAATACTATCATAATTTATTTTATTTAAAAAATTGAGACCATGGAGGTACAAGTAATTAAACTCTATTGCTTAAAACTTCATCGAAAAAATCGTCCTTCTCTCATCAAAATCAATAAATATTTCATTCGTATCAGCTATATTGCAGACTCCATGAGATAAATAATTTTGCGTTAAAGAAATGCAGCAATTCTTATACAACTCATTCCACATATTTTGCTGTTTACCTTTTCCATAAGTGAAAATTAGGCTTTGTTATAGGAATAATCAAAGTTTGATGATCATTTAAACTCAAAAATATTGTAATTGCGTTGTTTCAGTATGTAGATGCACAGAATATAAGCAAAAATAAAGCGGTTTTAGGACGGATACGACACTACATATGAATTAAAAAGAACTATAAAAATCACGATTTTGACACAAGATGGATGCCATATTTTATTTTGTAGTGGATCACGTGATCTCTTCATATAATAATCATGTGATCGCTTCATGTAAAAGTTGTAATTATTATTTGGGTAATAATCGGATTGTAATTATTCCGGTAGCAGTACGAAATAAGTATATAAAAGAGAAAAAAATGCTAAATAATTTCATTAAAAATGCAGTGTACACACAAATTACTTTCATATGAAAACTTCTGCATACAATTTTTGTTTAAGGATTACTTTTAGAAAAATTTAAAAGTGATTATGGACAATGATAGAAATAAAACAGATGTCAAATTCCTTTTCTATTTACGAATATCATAGAAACATATTCGAAAAAAAAATTAAACTAATTTATTTAATCCACACGCAAAGGGAATATCATTAAATATAATGAGATATTTTACATGTGAGGCAAAATTATCTTCCCACCATTAAAAGAAACAACCGTTAAAAAATCATTTCGTCTTTAAAAAACTAACGATGGCAATTATCATAACATCAAAAACTTCATTAAATTGAAGAAACTTTTCAAAAAGTCATGAAATATGGGCTGTATTGCAAATGAAAAACGTTTTAAGATATTTTTATTTTATTTTTTTATGTAAAATGAAAGAGTTTTTAAGGCAGGTTTGTTTATAAAGATGTAAGGGAGGCTTTATAGTTTACAAAGCGAAATTAGGTGAGTTTGTGGAACTAATGCATTTTCACATATTTTATGCAATTTATTCGGTAAAACAATCAGTGAAATTAACAGAGTATGGCTGAACTCGATAGTCTTATAACAGAATCCATTTTAAAGAAACTTATTCATATTTACTTATTTATTTATTTATTTATTTATTTATTCATTTTATTTTTTGCAAATTTTGATAGAAACATTTGTCAATGGTGTATGAAATTGTGTCCAAACGAACACAATTATATCATTTTTTTTTCAAATGGCCAGGCACTTGTCTCATCATCATTTGCCTTTGTCAGCGGCCAGAACCATTTAGCCGTCCAAGGACGTTGCCCCAGGCGCACCAGAGGGGGCGGAACACACTGCGCCCACAACACAAACATCCATGCCTTACGTGGGACTCGAACCCACAACGCGTTGGTCGAGCGATTGCTGTGGAAACGCTCGCCTTGACCACTCGACCACTACGTCGGCACAATTATATCATGTTACTCTTTATTTTATAGGGCGTGAAACAATCTTTCGATTGATACCAAGACTGACAATGCACACTCTTGGGGGTAACTTCACCCCCCCCCCGAGGGATGTTAATGTCATGAATTTGTAGGGCTCGAATGTCCAGTGGTTAGCGCGCAGGAATTGCACTCGGTTGGCCAGGGTTCGATTCCTGCTCCTGCCAAAACTGCCGCCGTGTTCACGCGGAGTACGATCAAGTTAAACATGTAGGTCCTTCCGAGAGGTTGGTGGTAGGGGAAGGAGGGTACGGTCACTGTGAATGCCTCCCCCACTGAGTTCCGATCTAAATTGTGTGGCACATCCCGCCCGTCCAAACAGATACCTTACATTTTTCTGGTAGGTCGGACGGTCTGGGTCGAAAAGCAGAAAAATAATGCCATGAATTCAAAAACTGTATTGCTACAACAATTAAAACTGTTAAGTTTCATGATGATTGAGGCATAAATAACCCCTTTTATGAATTAATATATAAAATTTTATTCTATACTGCTATGTTAAAGAAATGTTAAATTTTGAATAAATTTAGAACTTTTCACTCGAATTTCGAAACATTCCATCTCGTTCTAGATTATTTTATAAAAAAAGCAGGATATAAATTTTTATAAAAATATATTAATACACTCCTTTGCAAAGAAAAAAAATGACTGTTTTTATTGAAATTAAATATGCTTACAACTCATACACAGGTAATGAAATGATTACAAAGTCAAGACCGTTGGACCCATCAATGGTTAACAATTGCACATTGAATTTTCAGAGCAGTAATTGGTGAAACCCCCCATTGGCCGTAATGCATGCTTCTATACGTCTAGGTAAGGAGTAATAAAGTTTCCTAATGTCATCCTGCGATACATTCTGCCAGACATTCCTCAATTGTTGCTCTAGATCTGCTACATTTCGGGGTACCCAAATCTGGCAGCCTAGCATGTCCCATACATGATAGATTGGCGAAAGGTCTGGTGACCTTGCTGGCCATGGTATCAGCAGCACGGAGACAGTCCACAGATATGCGAGCCGTATGTGGCGTGCATTACCTTGTTGGAAAATGGCTCCAGAATGACGTACCATGAAGGGTAACGCAAACGACCGCAGGATTTCATCAACATATCGTTAAACTGTTATACGCAGGATGACTAAGGGCGACCTGCCGTCGTAAGAGATAGCCCCTCACACCATCACACCAGGGGTAATGGTTGTGTGTCTGTGTAAAACAAAGGCTGGTTAGGACCGCTGGTCCTAGCGCCTCCAAACTCATACCTGATGGTCATCTGCTGAAAGACTGAAGCGTGATTCATCGCTGAACACTGTGCGATGCCAGTCTGTTGGCAGCCATGATGCTCAGCTACGACATCACTCCAAACGATTCTGTCGATGTTCTGGGGTTATGGGCAGATGACTTAAAGAGCGCCGTGAGCGTAACCCCGCCTCAGCCAAGTGCCGTGAAATGGTGGAAGGTACCACGGGTGGTATGGAAGAGTAGCTTGTTGGATGGCGGACAATGATGCCTTCGGGACATTTCGGGGCTGTTGCATAATCATCTGATCTTGCCTCGTATTCGAGTACTTTCATTCAGCCGATCAGTTAGTTCTTCATTCCTCCGATGAGTTCCTTGTAGCAACCATTGATGACAGCACCTTTGCACAGTAGTGTCCGTTCGGTGCAGATGGTGACCTATTGCTCGGAATGACCAGCCAGCTTCACGCATCCCGACTATACGACCACATTCGAACTCGTCTAATTGTTTAGAATGTCTTCAGCAACGTCGTAGAGGTATTATTTTTTGTGTCTCCACGAAACTACAACGCCAATAACGAGCATAGATAAACCGTCCACATTTTTAACCTGTTTTATAGGATGCTAGTTGCGCAGTAGAAATGCGCACCATGACCGGAGTTAACACTCATTGGCCTTGCAAATTTAATCAGTTGCATACTTGGTATAAAGGAATTTGCATGCGAAATTTTGAGATGATCGGATTATTTTTAGGGGTGGTCATTTTATTTGCAGAAGAGTGTATTTGTAGCCGCAATAGTGTACGCAAAAAATCGACCAGAAACAGACAGGTGGACATCACTCTAAAAATAGTTAAAACGTGTTCGGAAGGATCTACAACATATATTGGAATTGAAATCGAAAACTTTCGTGAAAACAATACTTTCTTTATACAATATTCTATAATATAAGAAAGTGAAAATTAATAGAATTTTACATATTTTTACCTATTTTATAAAAATTTTCTGTAAAAAAAAAGAGTAAAACAAAAACATGTGTCATTAAAAGTGAAAATATATGTAATATGTTTTTTAAAATTAACATATTTTGTTGATTGATGAAGAATAAATAATACATATGACGCAAATATTCTTCCTGCCAGTGAAGTTATCGGCGCTCCGGTACTGTGATCGGCTTTTCGGCACTATCTCTACGAAACATACATATTTTGCAGCTATAGATGCCAATTTAGCGTTTAATTTTTATTCTCCATGAAAAATGTATAGCCTAGGCCAGTGTTCTTCAACCTGTGTTCCGCGGAACCCTAGGGTTCCACTCAAACGCTTTAGGGGTTCCGCGAGTCGATACTACAATTCGTTGCTTTTGTTTTATTTTTCTTTGTTTTAAATTTCATATGACATATATATGTATAATACAAATACTTTATATGAAATATTTATCTTCTTGTTTGAATTAATGCAAATTTATATCTTATATAAAGTTTTTATAACAAAGACAGATACGCACCTTGTTCATAACATTTAATACGTAATATGACACATCCCCCCTAAAATCAAATCTGGGTGTGCTACTGAACGAAGGGTTCCATAAAAAAAATATCTCAAAAAAAGGGTTCCGCGAGATGACAAAGGTTGAAGAACACTGTCCTAGGCAAATGATGAGTAATCCTTGACCCTGTTTGGGATCGCGAGGGTATACTAAGGTATCACCGAAATTCTTACCTTGTAATAGTTTTATCTTCTAATATATAATAGCTTTAACCTTGCAATACTATTCTTACAGTAGCTGTCGACCACGCTGACGCACTCTGCGCGGGCACATGCGATCCACGTATGCAATCGGGATATGTCCATGCAACGGGTTGCCAATTATACACTGAGTGAGCTAGCTCACCATGATATTTTATTAAAAAAGACTGTGCTACAAATATTGGAGGCGTTATATTGCTGATCCGTATACGAGAGAAAATCTGAAAGTAGAGGCTAAAGAAATGCATTGTTCAAGAAATAAAGAGTGAAAAGAGTGTGAGTTGCAAAACTCTATTTAAAACTGAATTTCAAGTGTATGTGGAATATCTGTAGAACCTTTTGGTTGCTGCCTCTTTTCACCTGAGGTCCAACAAGCCTCTTCGGCTCCCATTGGTCGATCTCAGGGCAACGCGACCAGACAACTTCCTTATTGGTTAACATTTTTAACCAATCTGGTGGATTCACTTTAGCCTCCTCTATTTATGGCCTACTTGACCTCTCGGGTCAGGGTGCTATAAAACTGGCATTCTTAAGTCTGATGCCATTGCTCAGTGCCCTGAGGTCGACCAATGATAGCCAGGAGGCGTGTCGGACCCCAGGTAGAAAGAGGTGGCAACCAAAAGGTTCTACATATTCTATATTTCAATTTTTTCATAGAGATTTGAACGAAATGTGCTGATATACAGAACTTCAACGCCAGATGCCAGATAGACTGCAGTATGAGTAGGAGTACTAAACAGTGAGTTAGTACCAGTACGATATACACTGATGTTAGAATACCAGAACCAAAAGTGGCGGTGTGTCAACGTCTAAAGACAAATAGCAGTTTTGTGCGAGTCCAGTATTATAGAAAGTCATAAATGCAATTTAGGCATTTTTAACTTACCTGGACTCATATGTCCTATCTCATCCGCAAAATAACATGTTATAATTGCTGTAATCATTTTAATAATTATCCAAATGTTCTTAATAAATGATTTTATTTTAAAATTAGAATGGTGCAGTTAAATATAGGAGCATTATGTTAATAAATATTATATTCCAGGATTCGCACTAAAGATTATATGGTGGATAAAAGCAGCATTTCATGTTACAACGCAATGTAATGGTTCCTCCGTTTCGACCTTGGAGGGACTCCTCCAGCAAATTAAATATGCCCCCATAGATATTGACAAGATTCATGTTCTGTATGTAAGTCTTGCAGTACACTACTGTCTCCTGATTGGCCGAACCCGATGAGCCCTCAATCCCAGTTTTTTTATAACGCACTCTTTCAATGATTCAATGCCAGTGCTCCACGGAGCACAGCTAGACCCCTCCCACTTAATAATTCTTTTCTTCTCGAGGTATTTTACCTCTTATTCCAAATTCTGCCATTCGACAGATCTTGATTGCGATTCGTCACAATCAGGATAGAAGAGCATAGCTCGTTTTTTGAAATTTCCCTTCTGTAAAGTATATTTTTTCACTATTTCCCAACCGCCCTTTAGGCTGGAGTATAAAGGAACTCCGTTAATTGGACTTCCTTGAATCCTTGACCTTGAAGGGTCCGAGCAGTCCTAGTCACTGCATGATTCTCTAAAAAAATCAAAGACATACATACCTCGGAAAAAAAAAATTATGATTAATTAACGGATGAGTTTATGAAATTATTTATTTTATAGCGTAATCTGTGATATTGTAAGCAAGGGCTCAAATAAAAATGAACGATTTATGCCAAGACGATTTTTGTATCGTACGGATTTCATTCATAATTATTTCATTCATAATTTAATAGTACAACTTTCATTCATAGTTTATTTGGAAGATAATTTTTCTATCTTTTCGATGGTGTCAAGACGGAAACTCTGTGATAATGCTTTAAGATGCTAAGGAATCGAGTTGTAAGGTTATCGGCCAAAATCGTTGTGAACCGGGCTAAATCATAAAATAACTAAGAAATAAATTCGAAATTTAAAACCAATATATCGCCGATATGCACCTATTCATGTCCTGAAGTACCAGTGTTCCATATTTCATGGTCGTACGATGCTTAGATTTTCTGCTATAAACTTCACAAACAGACAGACACATACACACAGAGAGAGACATGTATTTCTCTTTTATGGTATAAATTTTGAACCAGATAGGAAAAACTTGCCAACTTTGCCGATTTATCGCTATTCTTCCCATGTCTTTCAACACTGAAACTAAAATTCATGAGATTGGTGTCTCAGCATTTATGTACTTAACCGAGAATTGCTATGCGATAAAACTTGACAAAATTGACTTGATAAAATTTAACATCAACCCTATGGGATTCATTTTGGTTTTACTTTTTGTTTATGCTTATTAGCGGAGTATATGAATATTTGCTACCCGATTAAGTGGGGCCGACTGCACTAAGCAAATGGTGATAACATCAACCCTGTGGGGTTCATTTTTGTTTTACTTTTTGTTTATGCATATTAGCGGAGTATATGAATATCTGCTACCCAATTAAGTGGGGCCGACTGCACTGAGCAAATGGTGATAACATCAACTCTATGGGGTTCATTTTTGTTTCACTTTTTGTTTATGCATATTAGCGGAGTATATGAATTTCTGCTACCCGATTAAGTGGGGCCGACTGCACTAAGCAAATGATGATAACATCAACCCTGTGGGGTTCATTTTTGTTTTACTTTTCGTTTATGCATATTAGCGGAGTATATGAATATTTGCTACCCGATTAAGTGGGGCCGACTGCACTAAACAAGTGGTGATAACATCAACCCTATGGGGTTCATTTTTGTTTTACTTTTTGTTTATGCATATTAGCGGAATATATGAATATCTGCTACCCAATTAAGTGGAGCCGACGGCACTGAGCAAATGGTGATAACATCAACTCTATGGGGTTCATTTTTGTTTCACTTTTCGTTTATGCATATTAGCGGAGTATATGAATTTCTGCTACCCGATTAAGTGGGGCCGACTGCACTAAGCAAATGGTGATAACATCAACCCTATGGGGTTCATTTTTGTTTCACTTTTTGTTTATGCATATTAGCGGAATATATGAATATCTGCTACCCAATTAAGTGGAGCCGACGGCACTGAGCAAATGGTGATAACATCAACTCTATGGGGTTCATTTTTGTTTCACTTTTTGTTTATGCATATTAGCGGAATATATGAATATCTGCTACCCGATTAAGTGGAGCCGACGGCACTGAGCAAATGGTGATAACATCAACTCTATGGGGTTCATTTTTGTTTCACTTTTCGTTTATGCATATTAGCGGAGTATATGAATTTCTGCTACCCGATTAAGTGGGGCCGACTGCACTAAGCAAATGGTGATAACATCAACCCTATGGGGTTCATTTTTGTTTCACTTTTTGTTTATGCATATTAGCGGAATATATGAATATCTGCTACCCAATTAAGTGGAGCCGACGGCACTGAGCAAATGGTGATAACATCAACTCTATGGGGTTCATTTTTGTTTCACTTTTTGTTTATGCATATTAGCGGAGTATATGAATTTCTGCTACCCGATTAAGTGGGGCCGACTGCACTAAGCAAATGGTGATAACATCAACCCTATGGGGTTCATTTTTGTTTCACTTTTTGTTTATGCATATTAGCGGAATATATGAATATCTGCTACCCGATTAAGTGGAGCCGACGGCACTGAGCAAATGGTGATAACATCAACTCTATGGGGTTCATTTTTGTTTCACTTTTCGTTTATGCATATTAGCGGAGTATATGAATTTCTGCTACCCGATTAAGTGGGGCCGACTGCACTAAGCAAATGGTGATAACATCAACCCTATGGGGTTCATTTTTGTTTCACTTTTTGTTTATGCATATTAGCGGAATATATGAATATCTGCTACCCAATTAAGTGGAGCCGACGGCACTGAGCAAATGGTGATAACATCAACTCTATGGGGTTCATTTTTGTTTCACTTTTTGTTTATGCATATTAGCGGAATATATGAATATCTGCTACCCGATTAAGTGGAGCCGACGGCACTGAGCAAATGGTGATAACATCAACTCTATGGGGTTCATTTTTGTTTCACTTTTCGTTTATGCATATTAGCGGAGTATATGAATTTCTGCTACCCGATTAAGTGGGGCCGACTGCACTAAGCAAATGGTGATAACATCAACCCTATGGGGTTCATTTTTGTTTCACTTTTTGTTTATGCATATTAGCGGAATATATGAATATCTGCTACCCGATTAAGTGGAGCCGACGGCACTGAGCAAATGGTGATAACATCAACTCTATGGGGTTCATTTTTGTTTCACTTTTCGTTTATGCATATTAGCGGAGTATATGAATTTCTGCTACCCGATTAAGTGGGGCCGACTGCACTAAGCAAATGGTGATAACATCAACCCTATGGGGTTCATTTTTGTTTCACTTTTTGTTTATGCATATTAGCGGAATATATGAATATCTGCTACCCAATTAAGTGGAGCCGACGGCACTGAGCAAATGGTGATAACATCAACTCTATGGGGTTCATTTTTGTTTCACTTTTTGTTTATGCATATTAGCGGAATATATGAATATCTGCTACCCGATTAAGTGGAGCCGACGGCACTGAGCAAATGGTGATAACATCAACTCTATGGGGTTCATTTTTGTTTCACTTTTCGTTTATGCATATTAGCGGAGTATATGAATTTCTGCTACCCGATTAAGTGGGGCCGACTGCACTAAGCAAATGGTGATAACATCAACCCTATGGGGTTCATTTTTGTTTCACTTTTTGTTTATGCATATTAGCGGAATATATGAATATCTGCTACCCAATTAAGTGGAGCCGACGGCACTGAGCAAATGGTGATAACATCAACTCTATGGGGTTCATTTTTGTTTCACTTTTTGTTTATGCATATTAGCGGAATATATGAATATCTGCTACCCGATTAAGTGGAGCCGACGGCACTGAGCAAATGGTGATAACATCAACTCTATGGGGTTCATTTTTGTTTCACTTTTCGTTTATGCATATTAGCGGAGTATATGAATTTCTGCTACCCGATTAAGTGGGGCCGACTGCACTAAGCAAATGGTGATAACATCAACCCTATGGGGTTCATTTTTGTTTCACTTTTTGTTTATGCATATTAGCGGAATATATGAATATCTGCTACCCAATTAAGTGGAGCCGACGGCACTGAGCAAATGGTGATAACATCAACTCTATGGGGTTCATTTTTGTTTCACTTTTTGTTTATGCATATTAGCGGAGTATATGAATTTCTGCTACCCGATTAAGTGGGGCCGACTGCACTAAGCAAATGGTGATAACATCAACCCTATGGGGTTCATTTTTGTTTCACTTTTTGTTTATGCATATTAGCGGAATATATGAATATCTGCTACCCGATTAAGTGGAGCCGACGGCACTGAGCAAATGGTGATAACATCAACTCTATGGGGTTCATTTTTGTTTCACTTTTTGTTTATGCATATTAGCGGAATATATGAATATCTGCTACCCGATTAAGTGGAGCCGACGGCACTGAGCAAATGGTGATAACATCAACTCTATGGGGTTCATTTTTGTTTCACTTTTCGTTTATGCATATTAGCGGAGTATATGAATTTCTGCTACCCGATTAAGTGGGGCCGACTGCACTAAGCAAATGGTGATAACATCAACCCTATGGGGTTCATTTTTGTTTCACTTTTTGTTTATGCATATTAGCGGAATATATGAATATCTGCTACCCGATTAAGTGGAGCCGACGGCACTGAGCAAATGGTGATAACATCAACTCTATGGGGTTCATTTTTGTTTCACTTTTTGTTTATGCATATTAGCGGAGTATATGAATTTCTGCTACCCGATTAAGTGGGGCCGACTGCACTAAGCAAATGGTGATAACATCAACCCTATGGGGTTCATTTTTGTTTCACTTTTTGTTTATGCATATTAGCGGAATATATGAATATCTGCTACCCGATTAAGTGGAGCCGACGGCACTGAGCAAATGGTGATAACATCAACTCTATGGGGTTCATTTTTGTTTCACTTTTTGTTTATGCATATTAGCGGAATATATGAATATCTGCTACCCGATTAAGTGGAGCCGACGGCACTGAGCAAATGGTGATAACATCAACTCTATGGGGTTCATTTTTGTTTCACTTTTCGTTTATGCATATTAGCGGAGTATATGAATTTCTGCTACCCGATTAAGTGGGGCCGACTGCACTAAGCAAATGGTGATAACATCAACCCTATGGGGTTCATTTTTGTTTCACTTTTTGTTTATGCATATTAGCGGAATATATGAATATTTGCTACCCAATTAAGTGGAGCCGACGGCACTGAGCAAATGGTGATAACATCAACTCTATGGGGTTCATTTTTGTTTCACTTTTCGTTTATGCATATTAGCGGAGTATATGAATTTCTGCTACCCGATTAAGTGGGGCCGACTGCACTAAGCAAATGGTGATAACATCAACCCTATGGGGTTCATTTTTGTTTCACTTTTTGTTTATGCATATTAGCGGAATATATGAATATCTGCTACCCAATTAAGTGGAGCCGACGGCACTGAGCAAATGGTGATAACATCAACTCTATGGGGTTCATTTTTGTTTCACTTTTTGTTTATGCATATTTGCGGAGTATATGAATTTCTGCTACCCGATTAAGTGGGGCCGACTGCACTAAGCAAATGGTGATAACATCAACCCTATGGGGTTCATTTTTGTTTCACTTTTTGTTTATGCATATTAGCGGAATATATGAATATCTGCTACCCAATTAAGTGGAGCCGACGGCACTGAGCAAATGGTGATAACATCAACTCTATGGGGTTCATTTTTGTTTCACTTTTTGTTTATGCATATTAGCGGAATATATGAATATCTGCTACCCAATTAAGTGGAGCCGACGGCACTGAGCAAATGGTGATAACATCAACTCTATGGGGTTCATTTTTGTTTCACTTTTCGTTTATGCATATTAGCGGAGTATATGAATTTCTGCTACCCGATTAAGTGGGGCCGACTGCACTAAGCAAATGGTGATAACATCAACCCTATGGGGTTCATTTTTGTTTCACTTTTTGTTTATGCATATTAGCGGAATATATGAATATCTGCTACCCAATTAAGTGGAGCCGACGGCACTGAGCAAATGGTGATAACATCAACTCTATGGGGTTCATTTTTGTTTCACTTTTTGTTTATGCATATTTGCGGAGTATATGAATTTCTGCTACCCGATTAAGTGGGGCCGACTGCACTAAGCAAATGGTGATAACATCAACCCTATGGGGTTCATTTTTGTTTCACTTTTTGTTTATGCATATTAGCGGAATATATGAATATCTGCTACCCAATTAAGTGGAGCCGACGGCACTGAGCAAATGGTGATAACATCAACTCTATGGGGTTCATTTTTGTTTCACTTTTTGTTTATGCATATTAGCGGAATATATGAATATCTGCTACCCAATTAAGTGGAGCCGACGGCACTGAGCAAATGGTGATAACATCAACTCTATGGGGTTCATTTTTGTTTCACTTTTTGTTTATGCATATTAGCGGAATATATGAATATCTGCTACCCGATTAAGTGGAGCCGACGGCACTGAGCAAATGGTGATAACATCAACTCTATGGGGTTCATTTTTGTTTCACTTTTCGTTTATGCATATTAGCGGAGTATATGAATTTCTGCTACCCGATTAAGTGGGGCCGACTGCACTAAGCAAATGGTGATAACATCAACCCTATGGGGTTCATTTTTGTTTCACTTTTTGTTTATGCATATTAGCGGAATATATGAATATCTGCTACCCAATTAAGTGGAGCCGACGGCACTGAGCAAATGGTGATAACATCAACTCTATGGGGTTCATTTTTGTTTCACTTTTTGTTTATGCATATTAGCGGAGTATATGAATTTCTGCTACCCGATTAAGTGGGGCCGACTGCACTAAGCAAATGGTGATAACATCAACCCTATGGGGTTCATTTTTGTTTCACTTTTTTTTAAAATTTTGTTTATGCATATTAGCGGAGTATATGAATTTCTGCTACCCGATTAAGTGGGGCCGACTGCACTAAGCAAATGGTGATAACATCAACCCTATGGGGTTCATTTTTGTTTCACTTTTTGTTTATGCATATTAGCGGAATATATGAATATCTGCTACCCAATTAAGTGGAGCCGACGGCACTGAGCAAATGGTGATAACATCAACTCTATGGGGTTCATTTTTGTTTCACTTTTTGTTTATGCATATTAGCGGAATATATGAATATCTGCTACCCAATTAAGTGGAGCCGACGGCACTGAGCAAATGGTGATAACATCAACTCTATGGGGTTCATTTTTGTTTCACTTTTTGTTTATGCATATTAGCGGAATATATGAATTTCTGCTACCCGATTAAGTGGGGCCGACTGCACTAAGCAAATGGTGATAACATCAACCCTATGGGGTTCATTTTTGTTTCACTTTTTGTTTATGCATATTAGCGGAATATATGAATATCTGCTACCCAATTAAGTGGAGCCGACGGCACTGAGCAAATGGTGATAACATCAACTCTATGGGGTTCATTTTTGTTTCACTTTTCGTTTATGCATATTAGCGGAGTATATGAATTTCTGCTACCCGATTAAGTGGGGCCGACTGCACTAAGCAAATGGTGATAACATCAACCCTATGGGGTTCATTTTTGTTTCACTTTTTGTTTATGCATATTAGCGGAATATATGAATATCTGCTACCCAATTAAGTGGAGCCGACGGCACTGAGCAAATGGTGATAACATCAACTCTATGGGGTTCATTTTTGTTTCACTTTTTGTTTATGCATATTAGCGGAATATATGAATATCTGCTACCCGATTAAGTGGAGCCGACGGCACTGAGCAAATGGTGATAACATCAACTCTATGGGGTTCATTTTTGTTTCACTTTTCGTTTATGCATATTAGCGGAGTATATGAATTTCTGCTACCCGATTAAGTGGGGCCGACTGCACTAAGCAAATGGTGATAACATCAACCCTATGGGGTTCATTTTTGTTTCACTTTTTGTTTATGCATATTAGCGGAATATATGAATATCTGCTACCCAATTAAGTGGAGCCGACGGCACTGAGCAAATGGTGATAACATCAACTCTATGGGGTTCATTTTTGTTTCACTTTTTGTTTATGCATATTAGCGGAATATATGAATATCTGCTACCCGATTAAGTGGAGCCGACGGCACTGAGCAAATGGTGATAACATCAACTCTATGGGGTTCATTTTTGTTTCACTTTTCGTTTATGCATATTAGCGGAGTATATGAATTTCTGCTACCCGATTAAGTGGGGCCGACTGCACTAAGCAAATGGTGATAACATCAACCCTATGGGGTTCATTTTTGTTTCACTTTTTGTTTATGCATATTAGCGGAATATATGAATATCTGCTACCCAATTAAGTGGAGCCGACGGCACTGAGCAAATGGTGATAACATCAACTCTATGGGGTTCATTTTTGTTTCACTTTTTGTTTATGCATATTAGCGGAGTATATGAATTTCTGCTACCCGATTAAGTGGGGCCGACTGCACTAAGCAAATGGTGATAACATCAACCCTATGGGGTTCATTTTTGTTTCACTTTTTTTTAAAATTTTGTTTATGCATATTAGCGGAGTATATGAATTTCTGCTACCCGATTAAGTGGGGCCGACTGCACTAAGCAAATGGTGATAACATCAACCCTATGGGGTTCATTTTTGTTTCACTTTTTGTTTATGCATATTAGCGGAATATATGAATATCTGCTACCCAATTAAGTGGAGCCGACGGCACTGAGCAAATGGTGATAACATCAACTCTATGGGGTTCATTTTTGTTTCACTTTTTGTTTATGCATATTAGCGGAGTATATGAATTTCTGCTACCCGATTAAGTGGGGCCGACTGCACTAAGCAAATGGTGATAACATCAACCCTATGGGGTTCATTTTTGTTTCACTTTTTTTTAAAATTTTGTTTATGCATATTAGCGGAGTATATGAATATCTGCTACTCGATTAAGTGGGGCCGACTGCAATAAGCAAATGGTGATAACAATTTGAACACTCAATGTATTCGAACAAAAATGACCAGCGGGTTAATTCGTATAAATCCATCCACGCTTTGATAGAACCTTATAAGTAAGACTTTATACTTAATTTAGTGATATTTGAATAAGCTGCAGATAATATATTTTATAAAATTCAAAATGTATCATCAAATGAGAAAGCATAAATGCAAAAAAAAGTTCTAGAATAAGTAAAACTTGAACAATGTATAAAATCACAAATAAGACAATAATGTTGCATACAGCTGTTTCGAGGATACGCTGGATCCCATTTGTCGTGCAAGAGAACCAACAAAGGAATGGGCGCGAAAGAAAGAAGTACGGGGTTCATATGTCTAAAGCTTGGATTGAGAGAGAGCCAATCAAAAAGCAGCATGGAGATCTCCAGGTTTGTTTTTTCTATTGCACTGACGAAGAGGATCCTGTGCATCCTCGAAACAGCTCCATTATGTTGTTTATGATTTTATACGTTGCTGAAGTTTATCTTTTGCACAAAATGTATTGTACTTAAAGTTCTAGTATATATGGAAATACATTTGAGGGTAAAATAAATGAATTTAAATACAGATATATTATGGTACAAAAAAATAAAAAATAAATTAGATATTCTACGCAGACATTATGCATTGCCAGTGTAAGACTTAATGTATTACCAAAGTGGGTCGTATTCAAAAAAGTTTGAGACCCACCCACTCCTCTATTATTTTGGAAATATGATTAGTTCTACGTTAAAAAAATTTTATTAGAAAAAAAACGAGAAAAAGAAACAAAACTACGAAAATTCAGTTATTGTATTACATTTCCTTTTGCAAAACTATATTTGTAAGCTGAAAAATAATATGTACTATAAAAAAAACATTCCAAACCACATTTCAATTAATTCTGTTAATCCAGATATAAAAGTTTTCTCATTAAATATAATGATTTATTTCACATATGAAGCAGAATTACCTAAAAAAAATATTTTCGTCTTAAACTAACGATAGCAATTACTTTAACATAAAAAAAATTTCTGAGAGAAATTTTTGAAAAAACGTTATTAAAGCATATGAAAAGATGGTTTTGTGGTTCTGTCTTAATTCAGCGAAAAAAAAAATTCAAACAATTCTCCCTCAATAAAGGACACAAAAGTGTTTTGATTTCTATATGACTTTTCGTGCACATCTTGTTGAATTTTTTTAATTATTCAGAAAATACTTTATTTTCACTTTTATTTATACCTGTGTTAAAAAATGTATACCACAAAATGAAAATTTATATCTCTGTCTGTCTAAAAAACGCCATTAATACATACAAGCAAAATACTTATCAAAAAATTTTCATTGCATTACAGTCAAGTGAAAGGTTTGGCACATAGAATGCTATTGAAATACAAAATTTGTGTTTTTACCGTTAATGTAAAGTATGAAATCCATGAAAATGTAAAACTACTTTAAAAAAATCTGATGTGGGCAGCACATGACTTTCGCGATTCAGACTCAAATTTATGTCCCTCCTTATTTCTTTCATAATTCATTAAATTGGGTTTGATTGCGCAAAATAGCATGCATAATAATTTGAAATCACACTGAATTTGCACTTTTATATGAAAAGATGGTTTTGTGGTTCTCTCTTTATTCACTGAAAAAAAAAATTCAAACAATTTTCCATTAATAAAGGACACAAAAGTAATTTGAGTTCTACATGACTCTTCGTGCACATCGTGTTGAATTTTGTTTAAATTATCTGGAAAATACTTTATTACTTTCCTTATATACAATAATGTATAAGGAAAGTATTGTGAAGGGGTCGAAATTCGAATTCGAGTTTTCGGCAAGAGAGCACATTTCAAGCATCCCTGAGCACGAATCGAGCATTTTTAAAGTGATGTCTGTGTGCGTGTGTGTGTGTGTGTGTGTGTGTGTGTGTGTGTGTGTGTGTGTGTGTGTGTGTGTGAAAGTATGTGTGTGTTTCAGTGAGTCTGTGGAGACGATAACTGACGAACGAATGGACCGATTCGAACGAAATTTGGTACAAAAATTACAATACGTAAACACTGGAAGCTATTGCTTTTATGAGCAATCGAATGTTCAGAACCCCTCTAAATTTTCAGGTGAAATTTTGAAAAAATCGTCAAAAAATCAAAACCTCTAATAAAGTTACGCAAATAGACATTTCTTATGTAAATTTTCGTTAGAAAAGGATTTACATAAATTTTAGAAATCGAACATGAACCGTTCTTGAGATATTGCACATTTTTCAAAAAAAATATCAAAAAATCATATAAAATAAAAAAAAATCCTATTGAGAAACATGTTCACTTTTTATATGTAATGCCATGCGATAAATTTGGTGACACCATTCTCGTAAATCTAGCTCGTTCCATTCATAAAAAATATACTTGGAGTATTACAATAATACTTTTGTAATTGAACGCCAATAGTCATTTATCTGCTGTAAGAATAACTTATTTTTCCGTCCGTAACGCTTGGCGAGATTTTGGCGATGAATTTGGTGGAATGTCACCAACTTGGCGACATTTTTTAAATGTTACTAAATTAACGAAAAACTCGCCAAATGGATAAAAATGACGCTAAATCAATGAAAATGACGACTCATTAACGAAAATTCAATGTCTTGGAAAGAATATAAGTATCTACTATAAGAATAACATTTTTTAACTGTAAAAGTAGCAAATTCATTGCATTATATAAGGAAAGTCATGTGCTTACTACATCAGATTTTTTTCACTTTCATTTATACCTGTGTTAAAAGCTTAAACCACAAAATGAAAATGTATTGCTCTGTCTAGCTAAAAAATCCGTCATTTATACATACGAGCAAAATCCATATCAAAATAACCTTCATTGCATTGTAGTCAAGTGCAAGGTTTGCCACATAAAATGCTATTGAGATACAAAATTTATGTTTTTATCGTTAATGTAAAGTGTGAAATCCATGAGAATGTAAACCAATATTTAAAATATCTGATGTGGGCATTATACGATTTTCACTCCAGACTCAAATTTATGTCCTCTTTATTTCTTTAATAGTTTATTAAATAGGGTTTCATTGCACAAAATAGCATGCATAATTATTTGAAATTACACTGAATTTGCATTTTTAATTCAATTTTCGTTCGTATATGGTAACTGAAAGTATTTTCAAAACATGCGAAAATATTATTTCTAGCCCTGAAGTAATAAGATTAGTCTTATTCTTTTCATCGTTAAAAATTACGTATAAAAATGCATTCAATTGATACAGTTGAGTATATCGTCGTATTTTATTTTAGATTTTGACGATTTTTGCGTGCCATTTCGTAAAAAATGCAGGTTAATCCGAATCTTACCAACATCTAAGTAGCACCAGACTAACATACAAGTGACCTATGAACCAAATTTCACAAAATTCGGTCAATTAGTTCTTTAGCTATAGTTTATACAGGCGATTTTTGCAGGCAATTTCGCAATAAAAGGCGGGTTCTTTTATCCCGAATCATATTAAAATCTAATCGTCTCCAGGGTAATCTACAAGTGATTTACCTGTGTTACCTAACACCTCTCTGGTAAGTCGGACGGTCAGGGTCTCAACAAGAACAACAAGTCTCAACAACAACAACAACAACAACACCTATTAAATTTTATGAAATTTGGTCCATTGGTTCTTGAGTTAGGGTGGTTACATACATTGCACAGACACACACACACACACAGAGAGAGAGAGAGAGAGAGAGAGAGAGACTTCACGCTAAAAATTGCATTTTCGTATTCTAGACGTTTCATAATGTGTAAATCCATCGAAAACTCGTATTGCGACTTTCAGCACGATTCAATACTTTTACTATGCATACTTTCAATACTTTATCATGTATTACAGGGTAAGTAATAATTAAAAATTTATTTCAACTTGAAAGACGTGAATTACAACATTTTAATGAGTTTGAACGTTTTCAATCGTTATATGCCCCTCAGAGTAACCCACAAATGACTTATTCAACAAATTTTATGAAATTTTGTTGAATGTATTTTGATCTATAATGGATACATTAGAAGACACACTAAAAGTAGCATTTTCTTGTTCTACAGCTTTCGAAATGTGTAAAACCGTAGCTAATTCGAATTGCGATTTTCGACACGACATTAATAGTATTGCCTTACCTATCACCATACGTTGCAAGGAAATCAAAAATAACTTTAACTAATTTTTCTTTTTTTAGTGGTGGTTATGTTTTTTGGACAATTAATTTAAATATCATCGAATATTTTCTTTAAATATCTATTCCATTGAGAATTTCAATATTAATAGACGATCCGCAAATAAAACAGACTTGAATCGAATTTTATGAAATTTTGTCGAATGTATTTTAAGCTAGAATGGATACATTACACATAATCAGAAGTCATGCTAAAAGAAGCATTTTCGTGTTCTACAGGTTTTGAAACGTGTAAAACCGTAACTAATTCGAGTTGAAATTATCGACATGATATTAATAATATTTCCTTACCTATCACCATACGTTGCAAGGAAATCGAAAATAAATTTAACTAATTTTTTATTTTTAGTGGTGGCTATGTTTTGGGACAATTAATTTAAATTTCAGCGAATATTTTCATTAAATATCTATTCCATTGAGAATTTCAATATTAATAGATAATCCGTAAATAAAACAAGCATTTGAATCGAAATAACTAGCAAGAGAAGAAATAAAAATAATTTTTAGTATTTAATAAATTTCTTAAACGAAGCGTAAAATAATACAATTTAAAATATGAAATATTTCAACTAATTTAAAAATATTGCAAAACAAAAAATCCTTATGAATTAAAATCCTATTAACGAATAAAGCATCATAAATTTAGAACTAGGATTAAAATCATATTATAAAAGAAAGAAAATAAGGATTTAATTTCAGAATTTAATGAGTTTTAGATATGATATATTTCTTTTATGATATCATCTTATTTTCTAAACATGGCAAATCTATACTGAAATAGCTTTTTAATTTCAAATTCAGAATCAATAGTATTTAGAAGATATATATGTCGTAAAATTTCTCATAAAAATAAAGTGAAATTTGAGAAAAGAAACATTTATATATTCTGGAAATTTAATTATTAATTTCCCTTTAATCTATAGTATATGTAAAGATAGAGTATTACGATGGGGTCATATATCTGACTTTGTTTTTGATAGATTTACCTGTTTTCGATATCATGGAACATGAAGAAATTAACTATACAAGAAAAATTTAATATGAAACCACAAACTATCGAACACTTAAGGAGACAGACTTATTCAGTTTTACCATGTAGTAGCTTATCATATATCAAAGATTATTTTATTTTGAGAACCTAAAAGGCCTATTTATTTTTAGAAAATTCGGACGAATGAAAACTCTCGAATATTCGAACAATGTCTTCGCAAATTAAACAAAATCTGATGTGGGCATCACATGACTTTTCTTATATAATGCAATGAATTTTCTACTTTTACAGCAAAAAAATAGGTTATTCCTATACAATAGATACTTATATTATTTCCAAGATATTAAATTTTCGTCAATTAGTCGGCATTTTTATTCATTTGGCGAGATTTTCGTTAATTTGGCAACATTTAAAAAGTCGCCAAGTTGGCGACATTCCGCGAAATTCGTCGCCAAAATCTCGACAAACGTTATAGACGGAGAGATAAGTTATTCTTATAGCAGATAAATGACTATTGGCGTACAAATAGAAAATTATTACGCAAAGTATCTTTTCTCATCAATGAAACGAGCTACGAGCTCGTAGATCCCACGAGAATGATGTCACCAAATTTATCGCATGATATTACACATGAACAGTGAACATGTTTCTCAACAGTTAATATATATAATTTTTTAATTTATGGAATTTTTTGATACATTTATTTGAAAAATGTGCAATATCTGGAGAACGTTTCCTGCTAGCGTTCTAAAGTTTATGTCAATCGTTTTCTAAGGAAAAATCACATAAGGAACGTCTATTTACGTAACTTTATTAAAGGTTGTGATTTTTTGATGATTTTTTCAAAATTTCAATCAAAAATTTAGGGGGGTTCTGAACAGTCGATTGTATTTTAAAACAATTGGCTTCCAGTATTCACGGATTGTGATTTTTGTACAAAATTTAATTCGAATCGCCCCATTTGTTCGTGATATATCGTCTCCACAGACTCACTGACACACACACACAGGCATCACCTCGAAAATGTTTGATTCGTGATCAGGGATGCTTGAAATGTGCTCTCCCGTCGGAACTTCGAATTCGAATTTTCAACCCGTCACAATACTTTCCTTATACATTATGTATATAAGGAAAGTAATAATGCTTAAAATATTATTATGTCAACTAATATTATTGAAGAGTGTATAATCGATAAACATCTTATATAATAAAAGATGTATCTGTGTTTGTATGACTGTATAGCCAGCAGCCGAATATCGAAGTTTCCGATAGTGCCTAAATTCCGTATAGAGGTACT
This sequence comes from Amaurobius ferox, assembly GCA_951213105.1. Lineage (NCBI taxonomy): Eukaryota > Metazoa > Arthropoda > Arachnida > Araneae > Amaurobiidae > Amaurobius > Amaurobius ferox. The sequence continues at coordinate 22,426,021 of OX578153.1, forward strand.
TCAGGTCCCCAGATAAAACGACTCAGCGAGAGTTTTTTTAAATTTGAATTAATTTAAAATTAATTGATTTATTAAAGTCAAAAACCACATTTCCCAGCATTTTGTCAAATTAAATCTAATCAATTTTTACCGCCGCAGTCAACAATTCAATAGCAGGTATTTTATCTCAACGAAATAACAACTGATTGGCATTCAATTTATGAGTTATCTGTAATTTTGCGAATTTATAAGATTGCGTTCTAATGTTTTAATTCGGTATTCATTTATCAATCTGAGCACTGTGCTAAAATTGAACTCAAATTGAATTCTCAGATTTAATTTCTCTCAAACTCAGATTTTTAAATGTTGCCAAAGTGACAAAAATGTCGCCACATTGATAAAAATGACGCCAAATGAGAAGTAATGTTTCACAAATTCTGATGTCCGTCATATGACGGCCATATATTCCAGTATATAAGAAATGCTCTTATCTCCGTTTGTATGTGACATTTGGTGATATATTTGGCAAACTTGGCGAATAATCTAGTAACGTATATCCAACTTGGCGATATAAGATAACATTTTTTTTTATTTTAAGTCGGAGGAAAACGAACTTTTTTCATCATTACGTCTTCAAGGATTTTCATTCTGCCTGTCTGCTAACAATATCGCCCATCAAAGGAGTTTATTTTGGGCGAACCAAAATAGCTTATTTAGATCGTATTACGTCCACTTGTAATAATTGGTATATTTACATATTTAAAAACAGACGGGAATGATTTTTGTTAAAAGCAAAGGATTTTTAAATTGAGTAGCGTTATCCATATCTGTACTATTTAAGTAGCGAGCGTTTATTTAGGATCCGGGCAAAGTCGTGTAATTCGTTAAAGTGATCTATAAAGGCTAACATATATGTTATTGAGAAAACACCCCCTTTTTTCTTTCCCTACATACATATTATAATGTGTAGAGGAAATATTGTGTTAAGGTGGAACATTTGAATTCATATTTTCCGTGGAAGATTACGTTTTAGAAATCCCTTAACTCGAATCAAATGTTTTTGTTGTGATGTTTGTGTGTATGTGCATGTATATATTTAAGTGCTTGTGTTAGAGAGATATAGAAGTCTGTGGAATTTTAAGTGTTTTCACAGTTGTTATGCAGTAAGCTAGGCGTTGTTATGGGTATAAGTCTACGTTTGTGCGCAGAAGTAGCAAATGGTTGTCAGCGACTCTAGTATACATGCATAAAAGTTGGTATTATAACTTAAGGAGGAAATTTTTTTGGTTCAACACAGTCGATTTGAAAAGTAAGTGGTTTTATCTGCACCTTTAATTTAGTATTTTATGTTGTATGATTGTCTTATTTGTACCATTTTATGTACAACTTGATGTTGCAGATCCGATTGAGGTTCTAAATTTGTAAATATTTAGAATTTCATTGCAACTTTTTGTCAGCCGTCCATTTAGCTGCTCAAAACCCTCGTGGCCATTATAAGAAAATCCGGAAACTTACATCATTTAAATAATATCAATTCTATAAAATAAGTCCTTTGCATTAAATTATTTTAAAGAAACTAAAAATTATATACTAAATTAATAGGATAAAAATGTTCATCGTTTAAATCATTTTGACTGCAGCAATCAAATTTGAAATATATTTCAAAGTAAATTAGTTGCACGACACAGAGAGAGAGAGAGAGAGAACAAAATTATTATCAACATTAATATATTGAGTTATTTATAAATTGATATGAGCTAAAGCTTTAAAATATATTTTCTTCAACGGAATGAAGTAATAAAATAGTTCTTAATTAAATTAAGTTGATTAAATAATAACAATGGATGATTCCTCTTAGAAATATGATTTAATTACTAATATTATTCTTCGCATTATTATTAAGAACTGTAAAAATAATGAAAATAAAGACCAGTACAAAATGATAGTTAAGTTTCTAATCTAACAATTTGATAAAGATTAATTTAATAAATTTGGAATTTGATAAAGATGAAATACCGTTAACACGGAAATACCCGCAATTTTGAATCAGTATCAGTATTAAAATACTGACAAAATTTGACATAAAAATTGGTTTTCGAGTTTCCCATATCCCGGTATTGGATGTTTTATAAGAATCTCTTCCAATATATTAAAATAAGATGTATGCATGTTCACCTCTTGAATGCGTAACGAAAAATAAGCGACCCACAGGGAAGAAGTTCGATGCAGTGATAGTAAAGGTCAGGTTACAAGGTAGTATGGGGTGATTTGTTTAACATTCTAATTAGTTATTTTATGCTAGAGGGCAATTATGAACAATTTCCACACAAAGTAGTTTCTTAGCGGTCGACAATTCCTTCACGCTTAAAAAGATGAAAATTAATCGAAAAATGCATAATTTATAAAATTTCATTTTTACCTTCGAGCTTTGACTCACGGGATTCCAATTTTTGGCATGAACAAGAAGTGGCATCTACGCATTCTAATACTTTTCTAATTATTCTATTTTTACTTTCCCTGCAGTACATGGTAATATATAGGGAAAGTATTGGATTCATGTCGAAAATCGCAACTCGACGGATCTACACGTTTCGAGACCTATAGAATACGAAAAAACTATTTTTAGCATGACGTCTGTGTGTGTGTCTGTGTGTGTGTCTGTCTGTCTGTGTGTCTGTCTGTCTGTGTGTCTGTCTGTCTGTGTGTCTGTCGGTGTGTCTGTGCATTGTATGTATCCGCTCTAACTCAAAAACTAATGGACCGAATTTCGTAAATTTGGTAGATAAGTCACTTGGATGTGACCCTGGTGCTGATTAGTTTTTGGTACGATTCATAAAAACAGAACCCGCTTTTCTTTGCATAATGGCCCTTAAAAATTTCATTTATCCGCCCTAGCTAAAATACTAATTTACCACATTTCACAAAATTGGGAAAGTAAGTTACTTGTTGGATACTCTGGTGCTGATTAGAATTTGGTACGATTCGGAAAAGAAGAACCTGCCGTTTTTTACGAAATGGCCGGCAAAAATTTCATGTATCTACCCTAGCTAAAGTAATAATTGGCCAAATTTCACAATATTTGGTAGATAAGTTACTTGTGGGACACTCTGGTGCTGATTAGATTTTGGTACGATTTGGAAAATAACAATCTGCCTTATTTTACGAAATGGTCCGCAAAAATCGCCAAAATCTAAAATAAAAAAAGACTACGTATGCTGAAATGTATCAATTAAATTCTTGTTTTATACACAATTTTTGACGAGAAAAATAACACAGTCCATTATACTTTAGGACTAACCGTTTTCAAGATATTTGAGATTTCTTGCATTTTTGTTACTCCGCTAACGGAAAAATGTCCGATTGCCAATTAAAACAAAAATTTCATTAAAAATACAAATTTAGTGTTATTTAGTGCAATTAAACTCAATCTAATGAATTATTAAAGAAATAAAGAAAATATTTATTTAAGTCTGCAGGGAAAGTCATGTGCTCCCCACATCAGATTTTTAATTTTCTATGAAATTTTAAGGGAGTCTGTAATAGTTGCGATTTTAAGTTTTAACTTTAACTCACGCCCACCCCGAAAGAATTTCACCTCAGTTGATGTTATATATGAAATCGTGTCTATTCCTTCAGGTTGATAAGGCTTTCATGTTAAGCATACAAAGAAATAGTAATTTCTTGAAAGTCACAACAGGATATTTTTCTTAATGGACGAGTTGTTAAAGCGTTCTTTGCCTTTCGAGAATTCACTGCGAGTTCTGGTGTAATTTTACAGTGTTTTGCATTTTAAATCTCAGGAAACGCCGTGTATTTGTAGTGGTACCAACTGAATATTCACATCATGTTAAAATATTAACCAGATAATTCAATAGATAAATAACTATATTATATATTACAATCTAACACAAATTTATTAATAAATCCATTAATTGTATTTAATGAATTTTGAAATGTTAATTTCATAACCTTAAAAAATAAAGAATTCTACCAAAGAGTAGAAAACTAAGTGTATACTTAAACACAATTTCCACTTCATCGCTGACATGCTACGCCTTGACTTTTCACGTACGATTCAACAAAGAATAGTTTTACTGCTCAAAACATTATTTCTAAAAACTTATGGATCAATTCATCTTACGGGGCATCGTAATTTGACATCCGCCCTGGTGCTTTCTCCAGGTGATAAGGAATTTTAAAGCGTGCAATTCGGCAAGCTGTTTCATTTAAACAGCTGCCTGTGATATCTTGCTTTTCTCATGAATATTCCACGAAGTTTATTATGCTGGTACTTACAGACAACTCGAAATACTTTGTTCTTTATCTGTAAAGTGTGTTAGGGTGTTATTTACCGCTAGTGAAAAGTATTATATTTATCAATTAGCAAAGCAAACAGCAATTTAATTAAAACAAGTGAATATCAAGCAACATAATTTCGAGTGCAAATAATTTACGTACGTTATTATCGTTTGCTGAATGGCAACAAGCATATGCACACTCTGCTCTGGATCATAAATATGACCATAGAAGTAAAAGTAAGGAGTTAAAACTTCATATTAAGAAAGCGCCAATATCGTTTGAGACAATAATTCAGGTGGCGCTGGGATAAGTAATCCTGCATTACATGCATTTCTATGGCAAAAGACCTAAAATATTTATTTAAGCTGTCAATTTTGTAAACAAATATTAGCTCAATGTAAATTATAAATGAAACAATAAGAAATATTTCTACGCATTCGAAATTATTACTTTCCTTATATACATAATGTATAAGGAAAGTATTATGACGGGGTCGAAAATTCGAATTCTAGTTTTGGACGGGAGAGCACGTTTCAAGCATCCCTGATCACGAATCAAACATTTTTGAGGTGATGTCTCTCTCTCTCTCTCTCTCTGTGTGTGTGTGTGTGTGTGTGTGTCAGTGAATCTTTGGAGACGATATCTCACGAACGAATGGAGCGATTCGAATGAAATTTGGTACAAAAATCACAATCAGTGAATACTGGAAGCTTATTGTTTTTAAACACAATCGAATGTTCAGAACCCCCCCAAATTTTCGACTGAAATTTTGAAAAAATCATCAAAAAAATCAAAACCTTTAATAAACCTACGCAAATAGATATTTGCGTAATTTTTCCTTAAAAAAAGATTGACACAAACTGTAGGACGCTAGGATTATCGTTCTCGTGATATTGCACATTTTTCAAATAAATTTATCAAAAAATCAAGTAAAATAAAAAAAAATATTAACTGTTGAGAAACATGTTCACTTTTCATATGTACTATCATGCGATAAATTTGGTGACACCATTTTCGTGGATCTAGCTCGTTCCATTCATGAGAAAAGATACTTTGAGTAATATTTTTGTATTTGAACACTGATAGTCATTTATCTGCTATAAGAAAAACGTATTTCTCCTTTCATAACGCTTGGCAAGATTTTGGCGAAGAATTTGACGGAATGTCGCCAACTTGGCGACTTTTTAAAATGTTACCAAATTAACGAAAATATCGCCAAATGGATAAAAATGACGCTACATCAATGTAAATGACGACTAATAGAAGAAAATTCAATATCTAGGATAGATATAAGTATCTACTATAAGAATAATATTTCTTAACTGTAAAAGTAGTAAATTAATTGCATTATAGAAGGAAAGCCATGTGCTGCCCACATCATATTTTTTTACCTTTAAATTTAATTTGATCTCCCTATATTGTATATTCTATCCTACCACTATGAAAAAACACTGGTTAAAAATACTCATCTTAAGGAATCCTCAATTTGGAAACAATCAAAAATACATATACTAAATAAATACTACGGCTTTTTGTTTTGTCAACTAGCAATAGCGACTACTTTATTAATACTAGCTAATTATACCTAGATATAATTCTCAAAGCATTATAGCAAATTCAAGCGTTTCATCCATAGGAGTTTTATCCTCTTCTTTGTGACTCCATGTGTACGAAGATTTGGATTTGTTTGCGTTATTCACTTTTAATAAAGTAAGAAATTAAGTTATTTTAAAATAAGTTTTGCAATAATAACAATTTATGTACACTATTTCTGTCTTATTTTATAGCTTTTAGCTGATTTATTAAATCATAAACTAGAGTAAAATTCTCATATGTTCACCGAAGATTTTACAGAAGAAAAAGCGCACAGTTAAACATAACTGACACTTAGTGGTTTCCCCATTATTGTCTGGTCACTTATGGCTAAGCCCACATCTATATAAATAGTTGTGCACTTAGAAGACTAGGGTTACACCTAGCATAAGGAAGATAATATCAAAACCCATTTAATGAAATAAAAATATATATATGGAACAAAAATTATTTCCAGTTACAGGTTTGAAAATAATCATGTCTAGATATTGCAAATGTTCCAGTGAAATATAAAAATATATCACTTTTCTTTTGAAACATAGTCTATGTGGCTCATCCAACACCCTAACGATTTGTGGGCGCGGTGGCCCAGTGGTTAGCGCGCGGGAATTGCACTCGGTAGGCTCGGGTTCGATTCCCGTCACTGCCAAAACTGCCGTCGTGTTCACGCAGAGTACGATCCCGTTAAACATGTGGGTCCGTAAGTCCTTCCGAGAAGTTGGTGGTAGGGGAAGGAGGGTACGGTCCCTGTGGATGCCTCACCCACTAGGTTCCAATCTAAATTGTGTGGTACTTCCCTGCCGTCCAAACAGTTACTTTACACCTTTCTGGTAGGTCGGACGGTCTGGGTCTCAACAACAACCCTAACGATTTGTGAATTTGATATATGTTTATACTTTCAGCAATTATCGAACTGTATAATTTTACTAACTTATATAATACTATAAAAAATTTAACCTAAAATTATTGTTTTTGACGATATCTTTGACATGAGAAATCAAACTTAGAGGTAGGTCTCTGACATTTAATAATTCTCAGTGAATTCAAATTTTCCTACGATGTTTCACTGGTACTCATTAGTATCTATATAACACGCACTGAATCAATTGAGTTAGTGAGTGTGTGTGTGTGTGTGTGTGTATGTGTGTGGTGTGTGGGGGGGGGGGATATGCATCAAAATTTTCGAACACTTCCACTATAGCTAGAATCTTCGTTGTCATGTTATTCGATCAGTCTTAGCTTCGAGATCAAGAGAAAATCTAAAATTTCAAAAAATCTAATTAGGGTTGATTATTCAAAGGATAATAAATATAAAAACAAAAAAGTTTTCTTAATTATCGAGCATTTCCATTCTGACTAAAGTCTCAGTTTTAGTCTCACTCAGCTTTCAGAAGAACGAAAAAATCTAATATTTCAAAAATTCGAAATTAAAGGTGACAATGCTAAAATAATAATTAAAAACTCAAAACTATTTTTCAAACGGATAAAGCACTTCAACTTGTTGAAGGCCCAGAACACACGACCAACCCTAAGGCTTACGGTAACTTATTGTGTGGCCGGGCACTTCAACTTGTGACAGACTTTCGGTTTTGGACACATTCGATTTGTCCTAGCTTCTAGATCAACAGAACGAAATGGAAAATTCAAATTAGTAGGATGGTAAAAAGGTATTTTCAAAAATACCTCTACTCGTTACTCCTTAGCATTAAGGAGGAAGAAGTAAAGCGATTGGGAATTAAGGAGTAATAAAAAGCTTCTAAACGTCGAAGCGTTGAATCAAAGAAGATTTGGATATGTTCCTGGGGTATTGACTGTCAGGCTTCTTTGATCTGGCTCTACAGATCATTGATGGTGACTGCTGGGGAACAATAATGGCTCAGACATCAAGTGATCATATCCCATACATGTTCAATAGCTGGCATGCCTGGAGGACGGACAGAGCAAGTGGATGGTAAAAAGAAAGAAACGGTATCTGTTGTGCAGTGAAGAAGGATTAGACATTCTGGGCAACATGTGATCGGGCGTTGTCTTGTTAGAATATGGCGCCAGGATTGTGCTAAAGGAAGGGTGCAACTTTGGCCTCCAGAACTTCATTGATGATGCGGTTGCAGTTGAGCGCACTTGAAATGCGCACCGCCTGGGATCGACTATGATACTCAATGGCACCCCCACACCATCCCACTTAAAGTTCGAGCAATATGGCGCTCTAAAAAGCGTGCAGGAAGATGGCACCTACTACAAAACCATCTAATGCGTATACGGCCATCATTATAGTCTAGTTTCTAGCGGGAGTCATCCGAAAACATGATCTGGTCCCAATCCGCACGCCATGGCCTGTACTCTTCCGCCCATTGTAACCTCGGGCGCCGATGATTCAAGATCAACGGTATCCTCTGCAAAATAATCCTTGCACGCAGTTCTCTGAGTAGCAGACACCTTCGAACCGTAGAAGCAGACAATGCCACAGCTGTAGCAGTTTTCCAGTGCTGCTCTAAAACTCCAGAAGAAGCTGTATGGTTCATCACCGACATGCAGATGAGATGTCAATCAATCCGTGTTGTCGTCACATTGCGCGATTACTGCCGGATTTTCGACTCATCTGATTTTTGTCGGTCCTCTGCTTCCACACTCACATTGCTGTCGTGGCATTATGCTCCGTACGGTCAGCAATATCCAGGTACGAAAACCCTCCTCCCCGTAGGCCGATTATGCGTACCCGTTCGAACTCTGTAGTTTGCTTATAACGTTGACGAGGACTATCTGAACTAACGTTGACGAGGACTATCTGGACTAACGTTGACGAGGACTATCTGGACTAATGTTGACGAGGACTATCTGGACTAACGTTGACGAGGACTATCTGGACCGAGGACAATCTGACGAGGACTTTGCTTATAACGTTGACGAGGACACTCTGACGTTGACGAGGCATAGTGACTCCAATAGAACAGTTTTCAACTCGCGGACACCGATATCATACGTATCTGGCTCTTTCACAGCCCTTTATTTATACTCCTCGTACGATTGTTCAGAAGGCTCTGCGGAGACCATGTATTCGAATTCACTCTGCACATCTAATCAATTGCATGTTATACCTTGCTTTGCATGTCCCGTCCCGTAAGTTTCATTCTAATTTAATAATTCCTTCATAGTGTTGTAATTTTCATAAACATGAGTGTATATTATAAATAGTGTATTTAATGAAACTAAAATTTGACTTTTTTCAGAAATATTTTTAATCCATTTTCGAATTCAATATAAAATTGCATACGAAAAACACCATTTATTATATGAGAAACAGAGAAGTGTAAACCAGTGCTATTAAAAACACTATATATTTCTAGTTGTATATATAATGTATCTACACATACAATTTAAAAGCTGAACTAACATTCATTCTTGAGTTATTCACACCTTGCAGACATGCACAAATACTCACAAACATACACTCATTTAGACATACATATTTCTAGAAGTGTTAAAAATAGGTTCAGGGATCTTAAAATGTACCTATCTATCAAAATCTCAGGAATAATTTGGAAATTTCTCTCTAATTTGGAATCTTATCTAATTTCGAAATTTCTAAAAAAACAACACTTTTTCTATACGATAGTATTAAAAAATAATTTCAATTCTCCTCGACTGAATGAATGCATGCTAATACTTTAAAAGAACGTTCAATACTCCTAAATACTTTCTAGAGCGGAATATTTCGGCTTCTATTACACCACTATGTGCTTCCTGATAGTCGGCTTACTCAGCGTGCCGAATTTGACTGTGATGAATAAAACGATGGGAATTTGCATAAACTGGAAATTCATACACACATACAGATAGTCACACAAACTTTTAGGATTAATTATATAAACCAACGATGTATATTTAACGAACTGTGGTTATATTTAGAATATGTATACCTCTCGCAATTTCTGATTTTTAAAACTATAATATTCTTTAAACTAAAAACCATCAAAAATCAGAATCATGAATAACACAAAAATCCCGTTAATATTATCCATTTTTAGCACTTTAACTTAATTTTAAAGCAATGATATTTGTCATATGTTTTGATAAAAAATAACTTTCCTGTTCAAAAGCTTATATCTATGAATTTATGGACCAATTGAACTTGTAAGATGTCTTAATACCCCAAGGCATCCTTTCTAGGCGCCTCGTCAGGAAAAAGTTTTCGTGTGTAATGCAGCAAAATGCTTCAAATGCACATCTGCTTCTGAGATCTTGTTGTTCCCACGGATATTCACCAAAGTTTATTACCTCGAGTCTTACAGACAGCTTGAAATATAACTTTATACGAGCCATATGTACGAAGTATATAACTTGAAAGAAAGGATGCCATTTTTATCAGTTAGTCATGAGATAACAATTTAAATTTGAGGATGAACAAAATTCAAGTATACAACGTTTATGTTAGCTTGAAGAACACGAAATTTTACTGTTCTAAGGAAAACATAATAATATTGTTAGAGTTAATATATTTCACCATTTATAGCAATTATTTCACAGTTTATATTATAACATGGTTTTGCGCAGTTACCAGCAAACAGAAAATTATTATTGCATATGCAGTCCTGCTACGATTGAAGTAAATGTGATCTGTATATGACGAAATGAAAGTTATTAGTTGCAAAAAATAACAAGCGTTTATAGTCCTCACAAGTTTCAGATTTTGGAAACTATAAAGTTTTATGTAAACTTTAAGACATTTTATATAATTACCACAAATAACACATAAATAACTTTTATGTCTAATTTTGAACTCTTCCAGTTTGACTTTTAAGCTTTTAATCTTTCACATTCATTATATCAAAGAATGGTTTTACTTCTCAAAACTTTAGTTCTAGAATCTATAGGTTAATTAATATTAACAGACATTCTAATTCTCCATGGTATCTTACATAAAAACAACTCATAACCGAAAGAAGATTGACAATGTTTTTCTTAAAGAATTGCCCGAAATATATTGCTGTTCTTTTAATATACTACGAAAATTATAATTCTGGACATGGTGGGCTGTTTAATATCGTTTTTCTATCCGTAACATATCAAAAGCTTAGTACATATCGTGATAGGGAAATATCATCTTTATGAGATAGCTATGTAAATGTCAATTCCACTAGTTCAGATGAGTGAATGTGTTCATGAAAGTATTCTCTGAAATTTTCTGTTGAAATTCCATTACATGCAGAATTTCTAGGAAGGACATTAAAACTCCGAAAATATATCCAAGTGTATACGTGAAGTCTATTTGTAGTAAAGTCTTTTGTGGAATAAAAGTACTTGCAGATGCCTTAGCAGTTGGTTGGTTGGTTAATTAGGATTTAATGGCACAAAATCCAAGTTGAGGATATTCTACCCTTGAGAAAATTGAAGAAGTTAGGAACAGAACTGGGCAACAATGCGAGATGGAAGAAAAATGACAATTACGAAGATTTAAAGCATGCAATGTTGCAGAGCAGTTGTAGAACATATTTTTAATTTCTCCACTAAGGGCGCTGCTATCACTTTTACTCGATGGCACATAGAAACTTTAATTTAGATAGAACTAACGTGCACATTCTAAATGGCTATATCGTTGGCTACGCATGGGGATGCCTACCATGGCACCCCTGCGCACTAAGACATGAGTACCATGGCACCTCTGCGCACTAAGACATGAGTACCATGGCTCCCCAACTAACAAAAAAAATCTGATGTGGGCAGCACATGACTTTCCCTGCAGACTTATATTAACGTTCTCTTTATTTTAATTAAATGTATTTCACTTTTAATTCAATTTTCGTTCTCATTCGGTAACCGGACTTATTTTCAAAGGTGGCGTAGAGAAAATACGGAAAACTAAAATATCTCGAGAACGGCTAGTCCTAGTGTAATGGGGTTGGTCTTATTATTTTCGTCGTTAAAAAGTGCGTATTAAACGAGCATTTAATGGATATATTTGAGTATACCTAGTTCTTTAGTTTAGATTTTGACGATTTTTGCGGGCCATTTTTCAAAAAAAGTCAGGTTATTTTTTTCCGAATCGTACCAAAATCCAATCAGCACCAAGGTAACCCACAAGTGACTCATCTACCGAATTCTGTGAAATTCGGTCCAATAGTTTTTCAGTTAGAGTGGATACAAGCTTTTGCGGGCCATTTTGCAAAAAAAGGCGGGTTTTTTTATTTCAAATCGTACCCAAAACTAATCAGCATCAGAGTCGCTTACAAGTGATTTACCTACCAAATTTTGTGAAATTCGGTCCATTAGTTTTTTAGTTAGAGTGGATACAAAATCTGCACAGATAGACAGACACACAGACAGACAGACACACAGACAGACACACAGACACACACACAGACGTCACGCTAAAAATGGATTTTTCGTATTCTAGAGGTCTCGAAACGTGTAGATCCGTCGAAAACTCGAGTTGCGATTTTCGACATGATTCCAATACTTTCCCTATACATTACCATGTGTTGCAGAGAAAGTAAAAAGGAGAACTTTTTTTATAACATTGTACTTTTCAGGCAACGGATAACATATAAATTTATAATGCTTGATTTTTCAAGAATAATCTTGCGAAACAAAATATTAATCATGTCTCGTTTTTCATTTATTGTAATTGTTAAGAAAATAAAAAAAAAGATAAACGGGGAAGACTGTGACCTCAACCCTTTTGTCTTTTAACTGGCGCCAACCTCATTTACACCCTGCGCACGTCTGTGGTATGTTTTAACGAATTTATTAACTTCAATTTTTATAAGCAAGTAATTTTATAAAAAATCTATATGAAACAGAGCCGGATAAGCGAAAACCAAATATTTAATAAAACATGCATCGAGAATAAATAATATAATTATATATAATAAAGAATAATATATATAATTATATAGAATGAAGAATAATTGTTCAAAACTTGAGATACGGCAGTTGTATTGAAAATAATTAATTGTTAGACTCAAAATATGCAGATTTAAAGGAAACAGAGACACATCACTTCTTGTACCTAATTTTCTCTTAACTCAGTTACTAATAAGACACACAGCATTTCACAAAATCTTTATTGTGTCAATGAAAGAACAATTCTGCCCTACTACTGCGTTGACGTCGGTTTTGGGGACTTCTATATAACCAGTTGCATTTTTACCAAAAATAATATTTTAAGAAAATCCTCATATTAGTATTTAGATAACTGCCAATAAAAAATCCTCTCAAAGCAAAATTCGAAAATTACTAAACATAAATATTCATGACATTGTTCCGCTCAACCAATCTCCTGCAACACATGGTTCTATGAACTAAGTCTTCATAAAAGGCACTCACCTAGTAGTAGCATGCCATCTGCCTATCCACATCAGAATTTGCTCCTCTTGCACAACTGGGCTCACACAACTGACTGTTTGTGTTGACTCACATTTGTGAATCCATATTGGATCCCATCAATCTGATACATGTTTGATTCTATTCTTGTGATCGAGATCTAATCAACCCCCGATCCCAGACAGATGATCCATTATTGACAATCATTTATGCTTACCCCCAGCCTGTCTGGCGTCAGTCATTCCTCTACTGCAGCTACTTCAAACAACCTCTAGTATCGCTAATAGCTTCCACTCTTTTACTGATCCACCATAACTGCGGAATGTACCCCTACATTCAAAAGTCCTTAAACAGAACATCTTTTTATACTAATCTGATAAACATATACATAATCCTTTCCCTTAGTTTAACACTGTCGTAGCATCAAAACTGGCAGAAAAAATGCTGACCAACGTCTTGATAGATGCAATAAATAACCAATTATCCAATATCAAGATACTTTTGAATTGGACATAATTCAGAAACCATTAAAATTTTGGGACTTTATTATATATATTGGGACATATATTGTGACTTATGGATATAGACTCTTCATGTGAACACAAACATTTCTGAAATGGAAAAAAAATGCTGAAATGGAGAGCGCAATGCAGTGATCTAAAAATAAGATTTAATAATCTTATTCTTTCAACTTGCAAAGTGATGTAAGAGAACCCTTATTTTGGCCGTATTTATGTAACTAATGGCAAAATCTTAACTAAAATATGATGTAATGCCAGGCATAGAAGTTTGGGGTTACCTTCAGATACGTGCCATTAAAATGTTAGGTAAACTTCTTACAGGATGGAAAAAGTCATAAAACTGGTGGCGTAAAAGTGCCTAATCTAAAAATCCTAAGCTTCAACGTGCGTTATTCAAAGAAAAACTAACTGGAATGAGCCTGAACTCGACTGTCTCTATCAAAATTCATTTTCAACACTTTACAACGAAGTTGAAAAGTGCTTATAACTTTGTTCATTCTGTCTGTCTGTCTGTCTGTCTGTCTGTCTGTCTGTCTGTCTGTCCGTTAGCACGATAACTGGCGTAAAAATGACTTAATCAAAATGAAATTTTAGTATGTTGTTCAGACGGTCTGTAGGACCTATGGGAATATAAATGAATCATATCACCCAATTAGTTTTGGATTGAACCCGGGTTGAAAAAATGAAATACATTGAGTCCTACGGGACCTAATTTTTCAAACATTATTTAAGCGGATTTAAAATTCACAAATTGCTTCGAAAATTTTAGGTAATAGTCAAATTGTTCCATAAAATATATAAAAAAAATTCAGCGAAATATATTCAGTAGTTTTTTAAATAAAAATTAAAATAATAATTACACATCTTATATGAAACGATCACGTGACCATGATATGAAACGATCATATGACCCACTTCAAAATAATATATGGCATCCATCTTGTTTCAAAATCGTGATTTTTTAAAGTTCTTTTTAATTCATATTGAGTGTTGTATCCGTTCTAAAGCTACTTTATTTTTGCTTAAATTCTGTGCATCTACATACTAAAACAACACAATGACAATATATTGGAGTTTAAATTCTCATTCAAATTTGATTATTTCTACAACTAAGCCTATTTTTCACCTATGTAAATAATTCTGTCCATGGAGTCTGCATGGCTGATATGAATGAAATATTAATTGATTTTATAAACAGAAGGACGATTTTTTTCGATGAAGTTTTAAGCATAGAGTTTATGAATTGTAGCTCCATGGTCTTAATTTTAAAATAAAATAAATTATTATAGTATTGTGATGAATGAAATGAATGAAATCCTGCTTTTATAGAGAGATCCAGGCGTGTTATTTTTTCTATGACGCCATTTGAATTTATTTCAGTTGTTTTCGATGAAGTTTTCAAATATAATAAATTATCGTAGTATTATGATAGTTTTAAAAATATTACCGTGGAATGTATTGCATTTTAGAGATATTTAAACCAGGCAATTTATATTTCAATGCCGTCATTTGAATGAAGTTCATTTTTTTCAATGAAGGTTTAAGTTTTCAAATATAATAAATCAATGTAGTATTGTGATATGTTTTAAAATATCATCGAGGAATATATTGCATTTTCGACTTTTTAAAATAAAATTGCATTGAAGTTGGTAAGCGTTTCATAATCAATGCTTTAAGCATGATTGATCTTTCTTGTTAAATATGGCGCCACTTCCCCCAAAGAGGGCAAATGACGTCATGAACAAAAAACATTGTATCTATTTTTCACAACAATGATTGAAACTATTCAGTCAAGTAATCATTGAGCCATAAATAAACCTTTTTATGATTGATTATGTCAAATTTTGTTCTGTGCTGCCATGTTAAGAAACTATACAGTTTCGAATGAATTTCTAAGGTTTCGCTCGAATTTAAAAAATCTGATGTGGGCAGCACATGACTTTCCCTGCAGACTCAAGTTCATATTTTCTTTATTTCTTTAATAATACAATTAATTGAGTTTAATTGAACCAAATAACACTAAATTTGCATTTTTAATTTAATTTTTGTCTTTATTTGGTAATTGGACATTTTTTTCGAAATCGGCGTAACAAAAATGCAAGAAATCTCAAATATCTTAAGAACGGTTAGTCCTAAAGTATAATGGAGTGCGTTATATTATTTTCCTCTTCAAAAATTGCGTATAAAACAAGAATTTAATTGATACCTTTGAGCATACACAATAGTCTTTTTGTTTTAGGTTTTGGCGCACCATTTCGTAAAAAAGGCAGGTTGTTCTTTTCCGTTAC
This sequence comes from Amaurobius ferox, assembly GCA_951213105.1. Lineage (NCBI taxonomy): Eukaryota > Metazoa > Arthropoda > Arachnida > Araneae > Amaurobiidae > Amaurobius > Amaurobius ferox. The sequence continues at coordinate 22,442,021 of OX578153.1, forward strand.
GTACCAAAATATAACCAGCACCAGAATATCCCACAAGTAACTTATCTACCAAATTTTGTGAAATTTGGTCAATTAGTATTTTAGCTAGAGCGGATATAAGATATTTTTTACAGGCCATTTCGCAAAAAAATGCGGGTTCTGTTTTTACGAATCGAATCAAAAACTAATCAGCACCAGGGTCACATCCAAGTGACTTGCCTACCAAATTTTATGAAATTCGGTCTATTAGTTTTTGAGTTAGAGAAGATAAATACATTGCTCAGACACACGGACAGACACACACACACACAGACGTCACGCTAAAAACAGTTTTTTCGTGTTCTAGAGGTCTCGAAACGTGTAGATCAGTCGAAAACTCGAGTTGCTTTTTTAGACATGATTCCAATACTTTCCCTATACATTACCATGTATTTCAGGGAAAGTAAACATGCTATCAAATTTTAGATTTTTTGATAACAAAACCGTATATAAAGTTTCATGAAAATCCATTTATATTTGTGGCCGCTATTATGTATACAAGAAATAGACCACAGACGTACAGACCGAAGAAGATCACTTTAAAAATAGTCAAAATGTGTTCAAGCGGACTTAAATCTTAAATTGGCATCAAGGTCTCGAAATCGAAAATTTTCGAGAAAGCAATACTTTCTTTACACTATATTACATAGTATGAGGAAGTAAACATCTGATATGGGCAGCACAATGACTTGCCCTACATAATGTAATGAATTCACTTCTTTTACATAGAAATAATAAATACAAGATCCAGAGCAGATTGTCTTTGATATTGAATAAATATCACGTAAATTGAAATTGGACGTTTTGGACTACTTAGGAATTCAAACAGAATAACTTACTCATACTCACGTGCGAATATCTTTTTAAAAATTACGGTGTACTATCTTTAAAAAGTTTTCCTCCTTTCATGACAGAATTTGAGCCTTCCTGGAGATAGGGAAACTAAACTAGCAAATTGGATATCAATAAACATACCAAATGCTATAATCCAAAGTTTTTTAATTGGATATAAGTTTCTATTGTTTTTATTAATATACACGTGGGAGAAAACACACAGTATAAATTGAATGTTCTAATTCCAAAAAGCAGTTTTCTTATTTTTTTTTCTCCCGTATTGGCTTTTAATTAAATTAACAATTATCCTTGGGAATCCCCCGAACCCCCTTAATCTCAAAAACCCTAAATACGCCCATGACTTTTTTCATGTTATATAATTTTTGTGAATATTGTAATAATAAAACTTTCACAATCTCAAAAACGGTTAATGGTAGCTTTCTAATGTTTATGTCATTTCTTTTCTGATAAAACATTACTTTAAAAACATTACCTATTCAAATAATTATTTATTTTATAATATTTAAAGTATAGAATTTTAAATAATTTTTTTTCCAAAAAATAATTCAAAACCGTGCATTATCTCTAGAATAGTTGTTATTAGCGTTCTAAAATTTCTGTCATTTGTTTTTCAGCAACTACTGCATTTGAAATGATTATGTAGTTATACTTGTTTAATTCTTTATGTTTTAATGTTATTTTCAAATATTCTTTCAAAAATAGGATATCTTCCATTGAAAAATAATAAAGTATTCACTGATTGTAATAATCGTCCTAAATTTCGTTTGAAATACTCTATTAGTTCGTGAGGTATCAAATACCGTCTCACGGACACATACACAAGAACTATCATTCATCACACACACTAATATGCATGCACCCACACACATTAGCATACATATACATATAAACAGACATCGTTTTGAATACGTTCCATTCGAGTTCAGGGATCCTTAAAAATTGCTTTTTCGACGGAAACTCGAATTCAAATTTTCGACCCCAACTTATGGGGGCATACGTTGGGGTCGAAATGTCTTCAACTTATGAGTCAATGGTTTATGCGACTTATTCTAATCTATCCTGGCGTTCTAATCTAGTTCCAGTCTATCTTTTCTAATCATTCTAATCAACTTTTTACAAATAATGTGTCATACATTAAAAACATATGTAAAAAAATTTGATGTGGGCAGAACATGGCTTTCCCTGCAGACTTATATTCACGGTATCTCTATTTTATTTCACTTTATTTCACTTTTAATTCCATTTTCGTTCTCATTTGCTAACTGGACTTATTTTCAAAGGTGGCGTAGCGAAAACACTAAAAAACTAAAATATCTAGGGAACGGCTAGTCCTGGTGTAATGGGGTGGATGTTATTCTTTTCTTCGTTAAAAATTACGTACAAATCAAACATTTAATGGATATATTTGAGCATACGTGTTTTTTTTATTTTAGATTATAACGATTTTTGCTGGCCATTTTGCAAAAACAGGCGGGTTATTTTTTCCAAATCCTACCAAAATCTAATCGGCACCAGGGTCACTCACAAGCGACTTATATACCGAATTTTGTGAAATGCGGTTCAATAGCTTCTCAGCTAGAGTGGATACAGTCTTTTGCGGGCCATTTCGTAAAAAAAAGGCGGGTTCTTTTATCCCGAATCATACCCAAAGCTAATCAGCACAAGATTCGTCTACAAGTGACTTACCTACCAAATTTTATGAAATTCGGTCAATTAGTTTTTTAGTTAGAGTGGATACAATATCTGCACATACAAACAGGCAGAAAGACAGACAGACAGATATACAGACGTCATGCTAAAATAGCTTTATCGTATTCTAGAGGTCTCGAAACGTGTAGATCCGTCGAAAACTCGAGTTGCGATTTTCGGCATGATTCCAGTACTTTCCCTATACATTACCATGTATTGCAGGGAAAGTATAAATCTGATGTGAGCAGCATATGACTTTCCCTGCAATCTTATATTAACTTTCTCTTTATTTTAATTAAATTTATTTCACTTGTATTTAATTTTCGTTCTCATTTGGTAATCGGGCTTATTTTCAAAGGTGGTGTAGGGAAAGTACGAAAAACTAAAATATCTCGAGAACGGCTTGTCCTAGTGTAATGGGGTTGGTTTTATTCTTTTCTTCGTTAAAAATTACGCATTAAACACGCATTTAATGGATATATTTGAGCATACCTAGTTCTTTAGTTTAGATTTTGACAATTTTTGCGGGCGATTCTGCAAAAAAAGGCAGGTTATTTTTTCTGAATCGTTCCAAAATCTAATCAGCACCAGGGTGACCTATACGTGACTCATCTACCAAATTTTGTGAAATTCGGTGAAATTCGGTCCATTAGTTTTTCAGCTAGAGTGGATACAAGCTTTTGCGGGCCATTTCGCAAAAAAAAGGCGGGTTCTTTTATTCCGAATCGTACCCAAAACTAATCAGCACCATCCCCGCCCACAAGTGACTTACTTACAAAATTTAGTGAAATTCGGTCCATTAGTTTTTTAGTTAGAGTGGATACAAAATCTGCACAGACAGACAGACACACACACAGACGTCACGCTAAAAATGGTTTTTTCGTATTCTAGAGGTCTCGAAACGTGTAGATCCGTCGAAAACTCGAGTTGTGATTTTCGGCATGATTCCAATACTTTCCCTATACATTACCATGTATTGCAGGGAAAGTAAAAATATTGGTCAATGGATCATATGATTCATTCTAATCTATCCTGGCATTCTAATTCATTTCTAATCTGTCTTTTCTAATCATTCTAACACATTTTTTACAAATAATTGTGTCACACATTAGAAAATTATATTAATATGTGAAAAAATATGGGTCATTGGATCATTTGCTTCATTGTAATCTATCCTGGCATTCTCCTTCCATTCCACAAGGGAAGAACTTCCATGTTTGCAATACAGAAAGATGCATTACTTTCACAATGCACAGCTGTCCCTGATATCTTGCTTTTCCCAGGAATATCCTACGAAAGTTATTATCCTAAAACTTACGAACATACTAGATATTTCTTTCGTTATCCGTAACATATGTAGGGAGTAATATATATCGCGAGAGAAAAAGTATCATCTATATCAGAGACGTAAATAGCAATTTAATTGTGGATAAATGTTTTGATGTATGAAATACATTTGTTATGTAGAAGAAGTGTAGGAGTTTTCACTTGCAGTAAACTTTTCACTTCCAGATTGTTGCAAGTATTTATGTATTTTCTGAAGTATAAGCGCTATTATATGGTGAAGTTTTCAGCTTAAGTTTAAAATACTTATATTTTAAACTTTAATATGGTTTGGTCACTGTGAATCATTTGTGTACTAATGAAAGCGTCAGATCATGTTAGTGTACTGAAAGTATATATATGAAGTTTTATCAGGTTTGGGCACTGTGAATAAATTATTATGTACTAATAAAAGTATCAGATCATAATAATCAAGATTGGTATCACGTCTGCATGCAATAGATAAAACCAAGGACAAAGCGTTTTTAAAAAACGAAAGGTCTTTTATTTAACATCCTAAAAGACGTACAAAATATTGTTAAAAACTGCCAGACTGCTTTCGGACGTTTATACTCCTTCATCAGTGGCTACATGAGTAGTAAAAGCATATGTCCTTACCATCCTAGGATTTTCCGTCCTTTCATTAATTTCTGCCATGAATTTGGTTTCAAACCCGCTCACTCTAACATTACCACTTTATTTAATCGTATTCGATCCGACAAACTTGGAAATTTTGATGACTTTAAAAGCTTTGCTGGGGTGTATGTCGTTCCCCTGTTATCCCCTGCTGGTGACTATAAATTTTACATTGGTAGTACAAAACGTACTGTTGGCATCCGTTCAGCAGAATATGCTCGCGATGTCAAATCTGGTAAACTTTCTACGACTCTTGCTCAATATGTGGCTAATGATAAATTTCTTCCCGTTTTTGAAAAAACTTTCCTTTTGCTTCGTTGTAATAATCCACGTAGTCTACTTCTTTATCCCTGTTATCTGAATTCCTGTTTATTTATATTTGCCGTGAATCAATTTTTAATTTTCATCCTGTTCAAATTTTAAGTTATGCTTCTCAACTCATTTTCGACTCTATGCAATTCAAATTTCTTAAAAGCTATTTGTGATGTCATTCTTAGGAATATCATGCTTGACGTTTTCCTAAAATTTGTATTAGTTCTTTTCTTATAATATTTTTAAATTCGTAAGCCTTTAAACGTATGTTGTAATTTCCGTGTATATTTCTTGTATTATTTTTGTAAGTTCACTTACCATTTTATATTTTATGAAAATTTGTTTTAAAATGGTCACTCTATATATATATACATTCCATGCTTTTACTACTCATGTAGCCACTGATGAAGGGCGTATATACGTCCGAAAGGGCTCTGGCAGTTTTTAGCAATATTTTGTACGTCTTTTAGGATGTTAAATAACAGACCTTTCGCTTTTTAAAAACGCTTTGTCCTTGGTTTTATGTAATGTATCAGATTATGTTAGTATATTGAAAGGATTTTTATGAAGTTTAATTCGGATTGGGCATTGTGAATAATTATTTTACGCTAATGAATTTTATCAAATTACGTTAGTATATTGAGAGTATTTATAGCATGCTGTAGTTTAATCAGGTTTGGTCACTGTGAATAATTATTCTGCAATAAAAGAAAACGCGTCAGCTCCGGTTAGTGTATTGAAAGTATTTATACGTTGAAGTTTAATCAGGTTTGGACATTGTAAATAATCAGTCTACTTTAATAAAACGCGTCAGACGATGTTAGTGCATTTAAAATACGTTGTAGTTTAATCAGGTTTGGGCACTGTGAATAATTATTATACACTAATAAAACGCGCCAGCTCAGGTTAGTGCATTGAAAGTATTTATATGTTGAAGTTTAATCAAGTATGGGCATTGTGAATAATCATTAAGGCGCGGCAGACGATGTTAGTACTATATTGAAAGTGTGGTGCACAATTTAAAAATAACTTAAAGTTGGGCTTTTAAATACCGGATGGTCAGAATTAAAACACCCCTACTCTGAGCTCTCTATACATCGAACTACTCAATGTAAAGGCTCCGAAATTGTTGAACTTACTATTCAAGACATGGGGAAAGGGATTACTCGAAAAAAAATTAGTTCCAGAAACACCGATAGGTGGCACTGTACAACAGAAAATATGCTGAAAAAACACAAAATACACATTTGTAACACATTTTATTCGAAAATACCAAACATTCATATTACAAGGACCTTATCGATGCAGGGAATGCTGCTCAATATGGTTCCCTTCTTCAAGATGTAAAATCTGCAGTCTGTGGACAGCTTGTTCAACTGCGGATCGTAAATGGTCGATTGAGATGCTTCTCATATGCAGAGTCATACTGTCTTTCAAATCTGCCAAGGTTACTAGACGTGCTCGATAAACAAGACTTTTTAAGTATCCCCACAGCCAAAAATCACAGGCATTAAGATCTGGAGAAAGAGATGGCCAGGTTTTCGGAGACGCACGACTAATTACTCTATCATTAGTACAATGTTGCCGAAGAAACTGCTGTACACAGAGTCCAATGTGTGGAGGCGCTCCATCTTGCATAAAGGTAATTGAATCAAGTCATTGGTGCTGTTGCAGTTGGGGTACAACAAAATTTTCTAGCATGTTTTTGTACCTCCTGGCCATCATGGTGCATATCACAGGGCCATTGGCAGTAGCCTCTTCGAAAAAGAAAGGTCCAAGAATGAATGTGGCTGTGAATCCACACCAGACTGTAACTTTCGGTGAGTGAAGGGGAATCTTTTGTAAGGTATGATTGTTTTCCGTGTCCCAAATGCGACAGTTATGGGTGTTGACTGTTCCACTTATATGGAAATGCGCTTCGTCGCTCCATAGAATCTGCCATGGCCACGATGCATCCACTTCAAATCTAGCCAGAAATGTCAATACAAAGGTCTGTCGCTTCTCCTTGTCGATGGTCCGCAAGTGGTGATTGTGACTAATTTTGTACGGGGAAAAATGCACTATGTTTCTCAGTACATTCCGCTCTGTGCTCTAGGGAACACCCAAGTGTCGTGACACTCCACGTACACTACTACAGCCTATAACGTTATCCATTGATTGTTCAACAATAGCGGTGGCAACATCGTCAACGACATCTGAACGAGTCGATTTGCGTCCTCGACCCGGCTGAACTCCAAGATGTCCAGTTTTCTCGAATCGAGTGATCATTCTCCTGAAAGCTTGTGGAAGTAATGGTCCTGTGCGCAAATTCTTAAGTCGACGAAACTCTCGAAGTGCAGCTGCAGCATGTCCTTTGTTTTCATAAAACAGCTTCTCAAGCAAAGCGCATTCTGACAGCCATCGCTGATAAAAATGAAAATTTCACAGTTTTATCCCCTTTCATGCCCAGAACATAGTAGTTGCAAACCAAGGGTTTATGTAAATTTTTGTGCTTACAGTGCGAAATTGCAGTTACAATGACAGTTTAAGTTTCTTCACTTTTTATCTTCTCTTTCTTCATATCAGCAAAAGAAATTACAAAGGAAAAACTCCATATCGCATGTGTTTGACTTTTTGTGATTATTTTGTGTCTTTACAGCATATTTTCTGTTGTACAACGCCACCTATCGGTGTTTCTGGTACTAATTTTTCTGCGCGTAATCCCTTTCCCCATGTCTTGAATAGTAGGTTCAACAATTTTGGAGCCTTTACACTGAGTAGTTCGATGTATAGAGAGCTCAGAGTAGGGGTGTTTTAATTCTGACCATCCGGTATTATTTCAACATATATTAACATGGCCGTAAATTGATCGTATTAGTGGAACTCATTATTAATTTATACATTGCATTGTTTTGCCGCTGATAACCCTCCAATTATTTATCTTTCGCGCAAGTTCTGTAAAAGAATATTAATTAATATAATACTAAATTGATTGCATTATTTTAACTCTAGCAATAAATCATTTATTAGCAACATAAAATGCTTATTAAATTCATTACACAACAATTATTCATATTATTTCGACGAAAAGAGACAATGTGAGACCATTATTAAAAACACCTAAAATGTATTTAAGACCTGGTATAATATTTGAGGAACATATACCTGACCACAACGCTCGCATCCTTGTATATAGTACTGGTTTGCACATTTGTTGAAGTCGTGTTGGACTAAGTCACCAGCACTTACTTAATGTCGCTCATATTACTGAAATAAACTCGAAGTGTAATTCATCCACTCGTACTTCGCCGATCATATTGTACTGCTGTCTAGGTGTTAGTAATCAAACACTTCTGGAGCCTGTAATCAGGACATTGTAGTTTTTGTAGAAGTCATACTGCCCTCTCTCTCGAAGTCTAAGTCATATCTCTCTGGACTTCAAAGTCGTTCTCTGTAAGTATCGTACTCGTTCTTATGTCATTCTCGCGCGTAGTTATATCTTAAGTGTAGTGCCTCTTAATGTCGTGCTGTAAGTCTAGTTGTAAGTCTGTATATCTTCCTGTATCTCCTTTTGTTGTGGCTCTTTTGCCTCAAGTCCGACACTCCTCCTTTGCTTTGATTGGCAGTCTTCACAGTGACGCCACAATCATCTTTTCCATGGGTCAGCCTTTCCATCCAATGTCGTTCCACATTTTCTCAAGAGTCCTTCGACCACTTCTTGTCTGGACACACCTAAATTTATGATTTTAGCTGACCTTTGGGTCAGCGTGTCTTAAACACTGGCGTCATTGAAACTGAAGGTATTGTCTAAAATTTTAGACACAATAAATAACGTACATAGAGCTGTCTCACATTAACTGGTGTAACATCTATTTCTGATCTCACAGAAAGTATTTATTGTATGTTGTAGTTTAATCACGTTTGGGCACTGTGAATAATTATTTTACTCTAATAAAACGCATCAGCTCATGTTTGTATATTGTAAAGTATTTATATGTTTAAATATAATAAGGTTTGGACATTGGAAATAATTATTCTACACTAATAAAACTCTTCAGATCATGTTAGTATGTATATTGAAAGTATTTATATGTTAAAGTTTAATCAGGTTTAGATACTGTGAATAATTATTCTACACTAATGAGACACAGGGCGCGGTAGCCCCGTGGTTAGCGAGCTAGAATTGCACTCCGTAGGCCTGGGTTCGATTCCAGCCACTGCCAAAACTGCAGCCGTATTCACACTGAATACGATCACGTTAAACATGTGGGCCCGTAAGTCCTTCCGAGAGGTTGGTGGTAGGGGAAGGAGGGTACGGTCCCTGTGGATGCCCCCCCACTGGGTTCCGGTCTAAATTAGGTGGCACTTCCCCGCCGTCCAAACAGTTACATCACACCTTTCTGGTGCCCGGCCGACTAATCGGTTGCTCATGTCCTTGCTGACGAGCCGGTCGGTCTGGGTCTTCAACACCTTTCTGGTAGGACGGACGGTCTGGGTCTCAACAACAACATTAATGAGACACGTCAGATCATATTAGTATTTTAAAAGTATTTATATGTTGCAGTTTTATTAGGTATGGCTAGTGTGAATTTTTCACCCATGAAAAGAGTCAAATCATGTTAATATATAATCACAACATTGAGAAGGGCTTAAAATATGAATTTTTCTTTTAGAAATTCGCGGATTATCTTAAATGGCAGATCTTGCGATGAACATATCGTTTTCAAAAATTGAGAAACAAAATTAATCGATATTAATTTATTTAATATTTAAGCATATTTTGAGCATTGTGAGCAATTTTTACACCAATGCGTTCGTAGCGATCAAGCATGTTGTCGAAGAGTTTCAATCTAAATACTGCTTTAAGGAACGAAGAACACTATTCTTAATGAACATTGAACGGTATTCGTATCATGTTTTACCCGAATTCGGACAATTAATTAACCAAAACCTGATCTTAGGCTACCGGAATCTAAATTAAACGTTCTACAATGAACTTATAATAACTTTAATATTTAAAAGTTAGAACTCTTTAAAAATTACTCATCCGACAAGATTTTCCGATTGTTTAGTTTTTTTCCAGTTCTGCAATTTTTGAAATAATTGCGTACATTTATGTAAACATGTCCCATGACTTCGACTAAGACAGATTTTCCGGGGATATGTCTGCTACTACGCCAGCCGATGAGGAGAGGAAAGGTGTGGGGGAAAGTGCTCAAGGAGTTTGACCAGCTTTTTTATTGTTCTTATTAATTCATTTGATTTATTCATTGAAAGGAAAGGTTTATTGGAAAGAACTGATTTATTTGCTGGATATATCAATACAAAGATAGTTTTTATTTATCTACTACAATCATTGGTGTCTGTTTGCTTTATTATTATATTTAGACAACAAGTTGGAGTCCAGGTCTACCCGAGTAGTGTGTGTATACAGGGTGTCCTAAAGAGATTGAAACGCGCTTTAATTCTTTACCTCTTGGAGATAAGTGGGCAATATAAATTGCAAAAATGATGAAAGTAAGATAGAAAATAAGACTACGTTAATAAAATAGTCCTCCCATTCATTTTCATAAAGTTACACTTTTCAAATTTTTATACGACCCCCTTAGACATATTGGGTCAATCAGAAGTTTTTTATTTGTAATGCAACAAGATATATTAAAAAAACCGCATAGCTGTATTTTTAAAATTGAGAGAGTTATATTTAATTGAACATTGTGAATGGGGACCATATATCAAATTAGAAATGTAAATTTGTGACATATCACAATAAGATAAAACTGGATTATAATACACAGGAGACATTTTTGCGAATTCAGAGTAGGCTCACGATGCAATCACGGATTCTTAAGTACTTTTCACATTGAAACCTGCCATTTTTTATTTGAAAAAAATTAAAATAAATAAGTAAACAAATGCAAGTATGTATTTGATTTTGAAATTTAACATAATTTTTCAAAACGAAGAATAGAACTTACAGACGATTTTTTCTTTCCTTTAACTCTAATTTAGCAGTCTCAAATATTTATAGTAAAATAATTTTAAAAAAACTGAAGAATGAAATGCAGACGATTTATTTTTTAATTTTTAATCTAAACAATTTCCATCGTCAATTTATTTATGATCCCTATTTTCAGTGCTGAAACAGCCTTTCACATAGTACAGAAAAGTGACAAGTCAGATTTTTCCCATTATCATAATTCAGTTGATTTTAAAGATACAGATATGTGGGTCTTTTTAATGATCTTGTTTCATTAAAAATGAAAATTTACTGATTGACCAAATTTATCTAAGGGGGTCGTATAATTAAAAAGTGTAACTTTTTGAAAATTAATGGGACGACTATTTCATTAACGTAGTCTTATTACCTTACTTTCAAAATTTTTGCAATTTTATTGCCCACTTATCACCAACAGGTAAATAAAGCGCGTTTCAATCTTTTTGGTACACCCTGTACATGTTGCCGTAGCGGGCCGAAAGGGCACTACAGGGGATTGACCGCAGTGAGTCGTCCAAAAAGTGATCACTGAAGGTTTATTGGAAATGAGTTCTTTATTTGCTCGATATATCAATACAAAGATACATTTTTATTTAACTACTGCAATCATTGGATCTTATTTCATATGATTCTTATTTCATCGCGCCTGGAAAGAATAGCGCATTTATATATTTTGCAAATATATGGAAATATGTCTTTGCATTCTAAAGAAACATTTTCTTCTGTAATTTACTCTATTTTCTGTGAATTTTCAAAATTGATATTTTCAATTTCGTCGGGGAAAGACTTCATTCTCCGTGTCTCCAGCTGTTATGCACAGGTTGTTACAAATAAATGTCACAACCTTTAATCATTGCAATACGGTCAACAGTGACACATTTTCAAACAGTGACATATTTTCAGTGACAAGTTCAAGCTTCATATAGTTCGAATTGGGGTGATTTAATATTTATTTTTTGTATTCTATCAAATTCAATTTTTATTACAAGTTACTGTAATCTGTATAAATAAACTTGAAAATGTGTGTTTGTCTGTCTGTATGTTCGTCTCATCATCAGGGAAGAACGGCTGAACCGAATTTCATAAAATTCTGTGGGTAGCCTTGGTATAGCCCCACTTAAAATTTAGTCCATGTTTCGAGTTTTTGCGACCAGGGGTTTGTCTAAATATTAATTAAAAAAACGCACAATCAAACCTTCCATAGACATAGCATTATGCAGACGGTAATTTTTCCCTCAAATTTATTTGAAGAAAATGATATCATATCGATAAGCAACAGATGTAAATCCAATGTGTTTATGCGGCAGACAATTTTTATTAAATTTTTTCCGATTTAAATAATAAAAAAATGTATATAAAATAAATTTTATCGGAATTACATCTTGGTTATATCATTTACAGCCTGCAGATTTAAATATTACTGGGATTATTGATATTTTCAATTTAATACGTCATCTGTTTTATTTTGGCAAAACGGTTGAAATTTATCTTTTGTAGTACTGATAATCTTCTATTACTACACGGGTATATTTTCTAATCTACGAGAAGTATTATTGGCATATATTGGAATCAGTTACGGCCCTCAAACTTAAAGACTAAGGGGATAATTGATATTTTAGTATGTCACTTTATTACATCATCTGTTATATTTTGACAAAGATTTTTTAAACTCATATATTATAAACATGGGTATATCTTCTAATCTACAAGAATATAAGTAGTACTGTTATATAGTCCGATACAATTTTAGCACTTTCATTTTAGCATTTCATGTTTGTTGTAAATTTGTTTACAAAGGGGACCAGGATATTTTATTTTTTAGATCTACCGGTGAAGATGATTTTGCATAGAGAGAACAGAGATTCTTAAACTTATTTTCAGGAGCATTAATTTAAATATATTAATAAAATACTTTGAATAATACTGTCATTTAAAATACTATAGGAATTTGCACATAAATGTGAATTTTAAGTTATTTATATTATAGATTCCGTACGAAGAACGGGAACACAGCTAGTATATAATAAACCGGACATGGAGACATAAGAGACGTACATTGCAATCAAATTCAAAAGGGGAAAACTCTGTCGTTCAACTGACAGTGCTGTGAAAACTCTACCTCCATTAGATCTAGCTCTGTTGCCGAACAACTTTGTTGTCATTAGTTCTATTACCATTCCTCAATTCTGAATTCGCTAAAGTCATTGCGCAACACAATTCATGGACACTTTTTTTAAACAGGATGTTATACTGTATGAAACAAACCAGGGAAATACGGATGACGGGACACATTTTATACAGATATTAAAACAGAAGGTCAGGGATATAGGATTCACATCAAATATAGAGGAAATTCTAACAGTATCCGAGAAATTAAGTTAAAAGGCTGAAAATAAAAGTTAAAAATATTGATTTAAAAATATCAAATATTTGGATAAAATTAAGAAGTAGCGACAGTAGCGAATCTTGGTCTAGAATGCTGGTCATCGGGAAATGCGTATTACTCCCCCCCCCACACACACACACATACACACACGCACTTACGTTGTCAATTGCGCAACAATATATAATCAAAGTATTCAATAGCGATAATAATAATAATAATACAAAATATTACTGCATTGTGTAAGGGAATGTTATAATTATTGTATTACTACATTGTAACTAGGGCAGAGATTTTGCGGTAGAAAGGAAAATAATGAAATTCTCCAAACATTCGTCGTTTCAAAAATTCTGAAATTTTGCGCATATTCCACTAAAAGTAAATTAAATTTCAACAATGAATAAACTTTACATTTCAAACTTTTTCAATATAATAATTAAAATCGTGAAAATTTTAAATTGTTGAAGACAAATCCCCTACGCATACCCTCACTTTTAGAAAACAATAAGCAAAGCCAGCAAAATAATTTATTCAGATTTTTGCATCCTGTTACCCATGGGTACAAATCATATTGGTCAACTTGAAATATCCGAATACATATGTATTTTTATCCATTAAACTGTTAAGGTTTGGCAAAGGTGCAATAAATCTCCAGTCCTTTGATATTGTTATCCTTTTTGCTAAATTTCTGCTTGACATTTCCAATAATTCTTAAATAATACAGTTATACATACATCGATCTGGCACAAACAAAGTTTCCAGTTATAGAGTTTCAAAAGCAGGGGAAAAAATTAAGCTGCTTCCTTTACCAAAATGATAGTATAACAAATAATATTTCACGCTATAATTAATATTTACTTACGAGCACTTTCGCTATAATCTACACATTTCTGCTCTGGTATTCAGTACGGCGGAAATTCGACCTCAAGTCCTAGTGAAACCCTCCGTTATCGAATCCCATACGTAGATGCACTAATTTAGTTCGAAGTTTAGAGGAAACTCCGTCGCTTCCCTAAGATATTACAATAGATCATCACATTCTCAGCTCCGTTGAATGGCCTTATAAGAGTAAAAACGAACGAATAAAAAGAATGATATGCAAAATGTTACAAGCTTTTTGTTAAATGCAGAAGATTTTAATGTAATTATCCCTGCTGTTTTAATTGTCTGACGGCACCATAGTAGCCGTATCGCAGTATTCGCCACTAAGTAGCAAGTACACTTTACTCTCTTTGAGTATCATTATTACAATGCCTCTTTTTAATCCAAGTAACTAATACGGACCTTTGTTGCAAGAAAAGTAACGTTTACACATGATGCTGTTAAGATGGCTTTACACTAAGGCAACCACACACAATTTTGTCGCATGCAACGTAATCACATGCTGTAGGTTAGTAATCGTCTGAAGGTAGTAGCACTGTTGTATGCGGCTTGTAACATAAATCTGGTCGTTGTGATAGTAGTACTTTCCTATGTGAATCCTGTATTTCAATAGCACTAATTAATAAGACATAGCACAAGTTCAAGAATATATTCTTGACAATTATTTAAAAACATTTTTACTTTCCTTATATACATACTGTATAAGGAAAGTATTGTGACTGGGTCGAAAATTCGAATTCGAGTTTTCGACGGGGGAGCACGTTTCAAGCATCCCTGATCACGAATAAAACATTTTTGGAGTGATGTCTGTGTCTGTCTGTGTGTGTGTGTGTGTGTGTGTGTGTGTGTGTGTGTGTGTGTGTGTGTGTGTGTGTGTGTGTCAGTGAATCTGTGGAGACGATAACTGACGAACGAATGGACCGATTCGAACGAAATTTGGTACAAAAATCACAATCCGTAAACACTGGAAGCCTATTGTTTTTATACGCAATCGAATGTTCAGAACCCCCCTAAATTTTCGAATGAAATTTTAAAAAAATCGTCAAAAAATCAAAACTGATAATAAAATTACGCAAATAGACATTTCTCATGTAATTTTTCATTAGAAAACGATTGGCATAAATTTTAGAACGCTAACATGAACCGTTCTCGAGATATAGCACATTTTTCAAAAAAATTATGAAAAAGTCATATAAAATAAAAAAATATATATTTTCCATTGAGAAACATGTTCACTTTTCATATGTAATACCATGCGATAAATTGGGTGACATCATTCTCGTGGATCTAGCTCGTTCCATTCATGAAAAAAGATACTCTGAATAATATTTTTGTATTTGAACGCCAATAATCATTTATATGCTGTAAGAATAACTTATTTCTCCGTTCATAACGCTTGGCGAAAATTTTAGCGACGAATTTGACGGAATGTCGCCAACTTGGCGATATTTTTAATTGTTGCCAAATTAACAAAAATCTCGCCAAATGGATAAAAATGACGTTAAATCAATGAAAATGACGTCAAATTGAAGAAAATTCAATATCATCGAAAGAATATAAGTATCTACTATAATAATGACATTTTTTTCAGTTGTAAAAGTAGTAAATTCTTTGTATTATATAAGGGAAGTCACGTGTTGCCCACATCAGATTTTTAAGAATGTAGAAGCTAAATCTACTTAAACAACTCACTTCCTAAATCTAACTTCAGTAAAATGCTAGATAACTCTTTGTAAATACAACGAATTTTCTTACATTTACGAGTTTGATGAACAAAAAAAATATTTTTTAAAATTACTGAAAAACGCTGACATAAAAGTAAACGTCTTCCCGCCAATGTTTGAGATCTTATTCGAATAATCTGGGATTAAGATCGAATATTCGAATAATCTTTTAATGGAATTTCATCGATTTTATAATGGAAACGCGAAGTTGAAATTTGGTTTTAATACATGAAAATTCGTGTATATTTCTTTTAAATCCTAAAACCAATTTTCTTTGCTGGTAAATAAAATCCTGCGTCAGAAGGAAAATGCGAAACGCTGTGAAATTTCGCAGAAACAACTGTCGAAATTTATCTGCAATATAAATATTTCGGTAATAACAGCATAAAAATTGGATAAAATATTAGTAACTCTATTACTCGTTATTAACTTATGTGAAATATGACATTTTTCACACGTTTAGAATGGAAAGATATATTGTGTCTGACGATGATACAAGTTACACAGGAATAGGTGATAAACATTTAATTTTATAACACTTTTTTACCCTGACATGTTTTAAATTAGATATTGGTGTGCCCAGAATACTATATTCAGAAGGTTCACTCCCATAGGAACCTATGGCAACATCGTTAACATAGGATTTCGCATAGACACTAGAGTTCGATGAGCCAACCATCCTCGACTGCTAGATTTGGCGACTATCGCTCTATTGGCGATTAATGCGGCCAAAAAAAAAAAAATAAATAAATAAACTGGTACTTTTATAATTTTTTAAACTATAAACATGATCAGCATTTAAAAATACTTTTATCTGTAATATGTTTAACTTTAAATAAATAAACACAGATATATATTTAATTCATGCAATCATAAACTAAATAAAAAAATTGACGCATTGCATCACTGTAAATCATTATACATCAAAAATTACAAGCTAACATACCCAAAAGACTAAAATATTATATAATATTTTCAGCCTAAAAAGTATACTAGCGTGTAGATAGTTAAATTGCTTAGTTCTTAATTTATTCTGGGATGCTGTTATTATATATATATATATATTTTAAATACACTATACTAAACTATATTCTTATACTAAATAACAAATTCACAAAAATGCATTATCAAAGGTGTCGAACTCAATCGTTAATTAGAAGGGCGGGGATTATTTTCCACATGACGTCAGTTAGTAAAAAGCATGTAAAATATATACACATCCAATATTATATTCAACTTTCTCTAGAAAAAGCTATCCAAATATCAATTTTTATACATTTTATATAAATGCGGAAAAGGTTTTTTAACTAATAATGCCATTGCTTCTCAGAATTTATAATCTAGGCGGCAGTGATAATATATACTGCACCAATTTCTTATGATGAACACGTGCATAGGATGAAATATGGGATAGATAACACATAATTTTTTATTTAAATAAAAATAAATTACATACCTTTTAAACGTAATTCCTTTTCTTTTAGTAATCCATAAAATAGCAGCGAAAGTATGTTTACCACGTGTAAACAACATGCGATGTGCATGCGATGATAGAACAAAGCAACAAAGTTCTAAGTGTTTCGTTTAGTGCCAAATAGGGTTATATTAGCAGAACGTCTTGGCGAAAACCGTCACAGACCATCACCAAGCCTGCCAACCTTGATATTTTGGTTGGCGGTTGAGGGCGCTGAGGTCGAGTGAAATATCTGTATATGGTAATCTGTGTTGGTGTGATTCAAAATGAAACAAGGGGTATGTCTAATTCATTCATAGGTAATAAGGAACACTAGATCTAAAATGTAATGGAAGAGATGGGATAAGGTCAGATTTGGAAAACTTGAATATATACCCCAGCCTGATTTAAAGGATTTCATATTAATTTACCAGTATTGATACGACTGAAAATAGAAAAACAGTGGGAATGGGCAGGTTCACATATAAATTCACAACAAAAACGAGCCAAGTGGCAAAAAATTCTTGAATTATAAAGAATGCTGAACCTAAAATTTAATTGAGCAGAAAATTTGGTAAGAGCAGAATTGGGGAATAATATCTTTAGCTAAATCCTAAAACTGACAATTTTTCACATAATGATCATAACATTCAAAAAGTATATTACTAAGCTTTATATTCGTTCCTGTTGATATAAAATCATAAATGTTTAAATTTTCTGTATAATACGCTTGCCTGATTTTCATTTTCTTGGCCCACTACATATCCTTTCACGTCTATCTTGTACATAAGTCCAATTGACTTCCAACCAATCACAATCTGTATCAGCTCTAGATAATACCCTACTAGTGTCGTATTAGATATTGCAGATTTTGATTCGATACATGGCTCACTGCTCATTTCTAAACAAAATATTGATCTAATGTTTAAAAAGTAATCTTCCCTAATACGAAATGCGTAGATTGAAAAATAAAACAATATCTTGATTAGCCGTAGAAAACTCTCTTGTGTGTATTTTTGTAACTCAAATTTGTTTTATTCTTCCAGGTATTTCTATATTTCAACTAAATGGACCGCGAACGCCAGACACCTCGACAAAAATCCGCCTCCAAAGGCGATATCGCTAAATATCACTTCCCTGAAGCAGACGACACAAGCAGAAGCAAAGGCTTGAACAAGCATATACGACGACGACAAAGTTCCGATGATTCTGACAGCAAAGACAATCAAAAGGGTCGACGTGATTTAATGCCAAAACGATTCCCGAAGTTGGAGAGCAGGCATGAAACGGAAGATAAGAAATGTGCTGACCATTTTCAACGGATGCAAGGTAAGTGCTTTACTATATATCTCATTTGGATGTAGTATTTGTTTCCAAGTGTCTCATATGAATGAAACCAGGATTGGAGATCAATTAAAGTATTAAACTTACTATTATTGTATCTTAAAGTGTATATCCATCTTAACCCTAAAATACTAATTCTTACCTCCTTAAAGAAAACAGACATTAAAATGTTTTATAGCTTCCTTTGTTTAAAGACGTAATAGAAATTTGTATTCTCACAAGCAGCAGTTATATTCATCTCACCCAATAATTATTGGTTCTTCATTATGTGAAGTAAATAATAGTGCCATGTTCAAAAATCCCTCAGACGAGCCATACTCGTACAGTTTGGTCTATCAATCAGCCTGAACAGTCTAGGGTTGAAAGGCTAAATTTACGAGTGTGGGGGCGCAGACAAATCATTTGGAGTAAAACTGGCGTAGCCTTCCAGCCGAGACCAACATGCGTTGCTCAACATAGTCTGTGATTGTATTATTTTTGTTCAACAGCTGAAGATGACGAACCAACAGTTCAATCTATGCGTATGTGGGGCGCGCAATAAACAGGCATAATTGCCGCAGTTTGGTGTGCAGTTGTAACTGAAGACCAACGAGTAGACGTACGTTTTGGAAATCATTTAGATTTCCTTTTTAGTGCACCAAGTCCGGACCTGAACGCTGAAATAAGCCCAAGGCTACATCAGTCAAGCTGGAAATGGCGAAATGACATAATTCGGTATAGTAGCGTCGCTTAGTGTCACAAAAGAGAAATATTAGAAGGCAATATGAACATGAGAATCAAAAAAAATAAAATGAAATACACTGAATATAAACTCAAGGAAACAAAAAAAGACGTGGTCATGTTATACCTCAGAGAAATAGAGTCTGTTACAAATCCGCAGGAATTTTTATTGATATGAAAATAATCAAATACATTCTAATCGAAAACTGAAGATCACATTTGAATAATGGAAGCAGAAGAAAAATCAAACCGGTGACAGCCTTCAATATTCAACAATAATTAGCGATTAAATATTTATTCATTTCTTGGTTATTTTACACAGTTTTAATATTCATTTAAGATATACTTTATGACGCGCTTTATTTGACCTATATGTGCATTGTCAAGAAATTAAATGCCCCAATTATTGAACTTTTCATTAGGATCCTTAAATTTATTGATGAGGAGAATATCGCTTTGAAGTTGACGCTTATTTATCAATATTTGCGCTTCATTTTGCATTGTGAACCAGTGCATTATTCGTAATAATATTATTCAAACATCTCTCGTAACCACAGACGTAGACAAATTTGGACACATTTTACTTTTAGTCCGTTTATTCACCAACTAAATTTGGTTTTCGTGGCTTCCTAAGCATGTTAAGTAAATACTGCACAATTCCAACGAAAAACAGTTGAAGATTGTGGTGAATTTCGTATATTGAAATTAACTACCAGGATCTATTATTTAATAAGAGGTATTTAAATATTCCACAAAGTTCGCAACCTACCTAATTGTTAAATAAAAGTCCAATTACAGGAATTTCTATTTGGAAATGCATCATCAAAAGGGTCATTTAAATAAGAATCGGCAGGCCAGGGTTGTTCCTGTACTTACATTCATTAATTTAAATCATTGACCAAATTCTAGAGATCTCAATTAAGGAACAATCGAAGCTCACATGCCTGAAATTTATTGGAAATCGAACTGTTCATTTAAATCAGTTGAAAATAGGATGGTTAATTTAATTAATGGAATAAAAAACAATTATTGAATGTAAAATATTTATTTTAGGAGGCTATAGATCTGATTTTGCATAGATATATATTTCGCGTTGATTAAATTTAAGGGGTCCTATACACTTTAGAATGTTAAAAAGTAAAAAGATATTATCATATTTAATATTTTATATCTTATGAAATATACATTTTAGGAAAATACTTTTTTTCATAGTGATGGATCTATGTTTTCTTCGTACACTACAAACTGTGCTAGGCATTGCCCGCAATTTATAGCAGGTATCAATAAAATTCATTAAATTTTTACAAAGGCTTAGTCGACTGCAGCGGGAACACAGGCTTGCCCTAAATAAGCACTGATCTGATAAAATGACTCAGACCCCAATGATATTTCTTGTTCAACATTTATAATTGGTATCAGATTTACTAGCTCTGGAAAAAAATATATACTATTAAAACGTGTTACAGTTAAATTAAATGGGAGGTATTGGATGATCTTGTAGATCTTAGTATATAGACAAAACGTTCGAAAATTACAACTAAATAAATAAAAAAGCAAAAATAAATAAATAAATAAACATATAAAACAAAAAATAAATAAAAATAAATAAATAAAATAATAATATTAATATATTTTTAACCGTTTACAAAAACATATCTGTGCCATTTTTTTTCCTTAACGAAATGGTTCCAGGAGGCAGATGATTTATTTATCGTCTGCCAAAATCGCAGACGATTGCCCGGAGTGTAAAGCAGAATTGTTTGGAACGACGGCTGGAAACACCTGTGCGTGCAAACAGTTGATTAAAATGTGATTAAGGAAATATTTTCATGAAATTACATTCCACGTTTTTAAAATAAAATTTTGAAAATTAAAACTACAATATTCCATTACAATAATTAATCCACCCAACTAAACAGAAGCTGTAATAAATTCTGATTTTATTCTAATTTTCTGTATTATTTTAAGAGGCTCGCATACCAGTTTTAAAACTGCTGTAAAAGTGACCGGTTTCGATTTAAATTGTTCGTCGTGGCGTCTTACGTTCTGATTTCAATTTGATTCATATATTGCTGTCATTGCGGCCTTTTATTTAGAAAGCGCATGTGGCTTGCAAAATTCTGTAGAGGCTTATGCGCCCGCATAGCAGCGCATAGTTCATTTGTTTCACCTAGTTTATTTCATTTTGTTCATCATCAAAATTATTGCTAATGAAACGACCACGATAAAAGAGTGACAGCTAACTGCCGGCATCGCAGATAGTTTATACTTTAAAATTAATTATAAAGTGCACCATAATACATTCTAATTGGACATGACATTTATATCTCATACTCCACGATGACCGCAAACCATTTGATTGACGAATAGAAGTTTACTTACCAAATAGTTGAAAATACATCATCATTTGAGACATTCATTTAAGAATCAATTGGATACAATAGTTTATGTACCTATTTTCATTAATCCAAATCATTGGCTAAATTTCAGACATCTCAATTAGGGAACTATTTATTGGAAATCGAACTGTTCACTTAAAATCCAGTTGGAAACATGATGAGTTGATTTAATTAATGGAGTAAAATAACAATTATTGTCGAATGTAAAATATTTATTTCAAGAGGTTATGGGTCTGGTTTGGGATGTAAATATATATATATATATATATATATATATATATAGTATAAATTAAATAGTCCGATTTCTAAAATGAGTTAAATTTAAAAAAATACCTAAATTATAATAATATTATAGCAGCCAATTTAAAATCTAAATATTGTTAATAAAAGTGGTAACTAAGACAGAACATGAATTTATAAAAATTTGTTTCTAAAGCACAACTGTTTGTGGGGTTATGAAAAATCGCAATGGCTTGTAAATGGCTTACAGCAGGAGAAATGAAAATTAGAAGTATGCAAATGCGCTGTACACGTCATTTGATTTTGCAGCTATAAAATTGAGGCTGCTCGTCAGAGCTCTCATTTTTACGGGTCGACGATGTCTGTAACCATGCAAGACCGTGCTTTTCTCGTTAAGTGTTATTATGAATGCGATAGCAATGGACGGCGTGCTTTGCAAGAGTATCATACCGTTAGACAAATACGCCGAAGGCCAATGACACCGCAGGGTTTGAGGAAAATGATGGCAAAATTTGAAACCACTAGTCGGTTATCTGTTGAACCTATCGAGGAAGGAAGCCTGTTTTTGTGGAAACCGAGGAGGTTGTTGCATTAGCAGTAGAGGAGGCAATAATGGAAAGTATACACGGGACATGCAGCGTAAGTGCTGTTGCACGTCGAATGGACTTACCATTGAGTACGGTGTACAAAATCGTTCGTAAAGTGCTGCTGTACTACCCATACAAAATCAAACTTGTTCAACAACTTGAACGTAACGATCCTGCTGTAAAAGAATCTTTCGCTTTGCAATTTCTTGCACGGATGGAGGTGGACAAACATTGGCCATGGAACATTTTGTGGACGGATGAGGCCCAATTTTACCTAAATGGAGATG
Source organism: Amaurobius ferox (assembly GCA_951213105.1). Taxonomy (NCBI): domain Eukaryota; kingdom Metazoa; phylum Arthropoda; class Arachnida; order Araneae; family Amaurobiidae; genus Amaurobius; species Amaurobius ferox. The sequence goes on from OX578153.1 coordinate 22,464,850, forward strand.
TCAATACCCATAACTGCAGGATTTGGGCCAAAGAAATCCCTCATGCTATCCACCCAGTTCCATTGCATTTTCTTAAAATCACTGTTTGGTGTGGCATGAGAGCTAGTGTCATAATTGGACCATTTTTCTTTGAAGAGCAATCGACAGCTGGGCCAGTGACTAGCACTGTGACTGCTGTTCGCTTAGAGTCGATGTTAAGACGTTTCGTGATATCTGAACTTCATCAACGTGGCATTTTAGATACCACGTTTTTTATGCAGGACGGGACTCCACCTCACATTGGTACATGTGTCAAACAGTTACTTAAGTAACATTTCACGGATGACCGGATTGTAAGCCGACACCGACACGGCCGCCGGAAACACCCGACATATCTTGAACAACGCCGGCAGCAACAGCAATCCTAGCAACAAGGTCGGAGTCGGTGGGGCTATCGCAGATGAGACTTTTCATATGGCCCCATAAGAAAAAGTCGAGACAGGAGAGATCAGACGATCCTGCCGGCCAAGCTATGGGACCACCCCGACCAATCCAATGCCCTGGGACTGTAGCATCTAAGGTGTGCCGCACATTCAACCTGAAATGGTGTGGTACTCCGCGTGTTACAACCACATACATGCTTTAATGTTGGCAGGAACATGTTGCAGTAACTGTGGCAATACTTTCTGTAAAAATAAGCGGTATGTCCTGCCGTCCAGTCGGCATGGTAGAATATATGTGCCAATCAAATGATCTCTAAAGAAATTTTAAACTCAGCTTAAAACCTGGCTAGTTCTGACGCAGTCGCCACTGCGTTCAATGTCAGCGACGTCTAGCGATACACTTCTTGCGTTACAACCTGCTTTGTATGACGACAAAAATTGCTTGTTTAGATGTGATTTATCACCCCTTAAAGTTTGGGCCCAAGAGTTCTGACTCACCCTGTATATATATATATATATATAATATATATATATATATATATATATATATATATATATATATATATATATATATATATATATATATCATACCAGAAAAGTATAAAAATGAAAGAAAGCAATATATCAAAGATTGGCCTGGGGGGGTTGTGACCCCCACTCCCCGGTTAAGCCAGCTTGCGTCTAGACAACACTCCCGGTAGCCGATATATTGCACAAAGATGAATACCGAAGTATCAAAATTTCAAAAGGATTCTAAAAAGGATTCCAAAAAAAAGAATTTTAAAAAGTAGGTTACAGATCATGTAAGTGTGGAGTACCCAGAAGACACGTATTTAAAAAACTGTACTATATCTACTCTCACTAAACTAAAGGCAATAAGAATCCAAACATATAGATTTTAATGATCAAAGCAGATACCATACCATAACCACTATCCACCATGACGAATCCAGCACCAATACATCTGCTAGACATTATCTATTATATAAGAATGTACTCATTCTTAACATGTGTAAAGATGGTACTGACTCCCTAACGTGATCAACACACGGGAGGTTCGGCATCCAAATATATGTGGTAGCTCTCAGTTACGGTTATATCATAAAATTTGCATATTATGTTACACAGAAAACGCTTCGGAAAGCCTTGTGCAATTGCACCATGGAGGAAGTTAATATCGCTATTGTAACGATCATTAACATTACTGTTGATTCTTTTGCTTCGCAAAAGTTGGTTCAAAATTATGTTTCTGTATACATTCCTATGTAAGCATGAATACCAAGGAACAATGAAATTTATAACAAATTTAAAATCTCTACGTTTATCGTAGAGGCGAAATCCAGTTGATCTATCAGGAAGTTTGTACAGAGACAAATCAAGAAAATTAAGACTTTCATCAGGGTTGTATGGTGTTTCTGTTAAAGTTAAACTTTTTGGATAAAATCCAAAATCCAATATAAAATTTTTTTCTTTACAAATCCTTACAATAGCGATAATAACTTCCTCCATGGTGCAATTGCACAAGGCTTTCCGAAGCGTTTTCTGTGTAACATAATATGCAAATTTTATGATATAACCGTAACTGAGAGCTACCACATATATTTGGATGCCGAACCTCCCGTGTGTTGATCACGTTAGGGAGTCAGTACCATCTTTACACATGTTAAGAATGAGTACATTCTTATATAATATATAATGTCTAGCAGATGTATTGGTGCTGGATTCGTCATGGTGGATAGTGGTTATGGTATGGTATCTGCTTTGATCATTAAAATCTATATGTTTGGATTCTTATTGCCTTTAGTTTAGTGAGAGTAGATATAGTACAGTTTTTTAAATACGTGTCTTCTGGGTACTCCACACTTACATGATCTGTAACCTACTTTTTAAAATTCTTTTTTTTGGAATCCTTTTTAGAATCCTTTTGAAATTTTGATACTTCGGTATTCATCTTTGTGCAATATATCGGCTACCGGGAGTGTTGTCTAGACGCAAGCTGGCTTAACCGGGGAGTGGGGGTCACAACCCCCCCCCCCGGCCAATCTTTGATATATTGCTTTCTTTCATTTTTATACTTTTCTGGTATGATATTAAAATCCACATTGTAGTGCAGCATAGCGCCTTATTCGTGTGATTTTCTGGAATTTTGTATCTTTCACTCATTTATACATATTTATTTATTTATATATATATATATATATATATAAATACATAAATATATATATATATATATATATAAATACATAAATATATATATATATATATTATATAAATATATATATACAGTAGGTGCCGCTTAATGTGATCGCTTTGGGACAGATGATATTTGATAACAATAACCGATTGATAACAATAAACAAAAAGTATCAGAAACATAAAATTTTGATTTTAAAAGTTCATATTTACTGAATTTTTGCAGCTACTGCAAATTTAAAAAGACAGCGATTCACTCAAACACTATTTTAAACAAATCGTTAAAATAAGTCAATTAAAAAAAGTCTTCCAAAGTTGTCTGCCTTGTATTTTGTCTCAGCAAATTATTTATAAAACTTTCATACCTGCACTGTTCACGAAAGTCCCCAGCAGTGCCTCTGTGTTGCACCCCGAGTCCCAAAACACGGAGAGACTCTCTCATTTCAGTAGCAGTTGGAGGATTCTCAACAAGGTTTTCAGCTTCGTCCTTATCTTCATCCGATGCTTTTTCATCGCTTTCTTCGATAGAACAAGATACGGCTCGGAATACATCTTCATTAGTCATTGTTATATCCACTTGGGCGTTCATATCTATAGACATCCATTCTGCAAAGTCATTTTCAGTCATGTCGGATGGTACGAGTACTGTTTCATCGAAATCTGGTACAGCCATACCTTCGTCCGCTTTAACGAACCCACCGTGCGAAAAACACTTCTTAATTGTATTCTCGGATACTCGATCCCTCGGCATTGTCGAAAGAGGGAGAGCCTGAAAGACATTCGTCTTCTTTACTAACGCGTTTGCGTTCCTTCCATATTTTCCAAAACCCTAGTGCGCATTTCTCCACGGTAATACGTTTTCATTGCACGAATTATTCCTTGGGCACATGGTTGGATAAGTGATGTAGTGTTGGCAGATAGGAGAATGATTTTGATATGCTTTAATGTGACATTTGCATCGTGGGCTCTGCAGTTATCGATGAGTACGGCGATATTGTGAACTAATTATTTGTCCCACTTTAGAAGCCATTCGCTGAATAGAGCAACTGTCATCCACGCTGTTTTATTGGCAGCATAATCAACAGGCAATTTCTTAACATCCTTAAAGCATCTCGGCTTTTTGGTTTTTCTGATAACAAAGAGTTTCTTCTTCTTTCCAGTCATGCTCGCACAACAGAGCATAGTCATACGTTCATTTGAAACTTTGTATCCCTTAGAGCTCTCGTTTTTGAACAGGTACGTATGTTCTGGCAAGGCACGGAAATAAAGTCCGGTTTCGTCAACATTGTAGATGTTTTCGGGTGAATAATTAGCGATTATTTTCGGCCATTTTTCGGAAATCCATGCCTTTGCAGCTGGAAAAGCGGCATCCTTTTCTTCCCCATGGGTATGTTTAAACACAATGTTCTCACTTTTTCTCCAGCGATTAAACCACCCGTCCGTTGCGACGAATTTTTTTTTTGCCCATTTTAGAAGCAAGATCTTCAGCTTTCTGCCGCATTAAAGGACCGTTTATGCGTGCATCCTTTTCCCTAACATTGGCAAACCACAGTGTCAAAGCCGATTCAACTTCTCCATATTTTCCAGTACGTCTTCGCTTACAGTTCAAATTTGCGTTCAACTTCGCTTTATTTTCAATCTCGTCGCGATTTCTTAACATTTTACAAAGTAATGGCTGGGAGATTTTTAGTGCAGCAGCAGCATTTCTTTGACTCATCTTGAGTAAATTATCAAAACGTTTCAAAATGTCAATTTTGTCCTTAACAGTTTAATCATTGCGTTTTTTTCCATTGCTAAAATGCTTGACCGTCTGCAATAAGTTTGAAATGCATCTTGACAGAGAGAAAAAATTCTGCAGCTTACAACAGTTCAAGCACTTTGCTTACTGATAAGAAAATAACTCAACGCTTTTCCTAAGCCCCCACCATTCTCAAAGGGGGGAAAAGGGGAGAGAAATCACCACCTGCAGAGCCGGCGCGAAGCGCCGGGCGCCGCGCCTGAGGGACGGCCTTGCGGCAAATTCCTGTACGTGCCAACAAAAGGGGCCCACTTTGAGGTTTTGGGGATTCTCCCTTTGCTTTTACGTATATGTAGTTTGGATGTTTTGTTGAGAGAATGAAAAAAAATTCGAAAATTGTACACGAAAGAAAGTGAAGTGATAACAATAAACGAAGGCGCTGATTACAAAAACCGATTTCTTTAACATGTGTTAATATACAAGCGTTCGGGACTTCGCGATTCTGATAACATTAAACGAATGATAACATTATCCGCGATCACATTAAGCGGCACCTACTGTATATATAAATATATATATATACATATATATATATATATATATAGAGAGAGAGAGAGAGAGAGAGAAACCATACATATAAAACTATATATATACATACAGGCCCTTTGGAATGAGCAGCAAAATCCTCCGGTTGCAAAGTCGAACGCGCGGCCTCCCGCGGTAGATGTGTCCCTTGCTTTGCGAACAATTAATGCGATCACTTAATGGACGACAAAATTAAAGTTACGTATGCAACCGAATACTTTATTTTTTTTTATTTTTATTTTTTTTTTTTTTATAATGTTAGAATATCGAAATATGTACGGAAATTTTTGCAAAGCAATTGAATTGAGCCATTTTTAGTATTTCGAATGCTAGTATATATATGTATCAGAGTCTAAAAATTGTATATTTCGATGTATATTTTAAAAAATATAAAAAATGTCTAATAGATTCGGTTTAAACATCGTTAGAAATAACGTTATTTTATATTTTTCCGATGGTGTCATTCCGACGGAAACTTTGTAATAATGTTTTCGATCGTTAAGGAACCGATTTGTGCAAACATATTGAAACATAAAATATGTGAAATACTAATTTGAATTAAAAAAAAACCAAGGTTCACCGTTTCGAGTCCATAATACATGTGACTCAAATTTCATAGCCATATGACGCTTAGATTTTCCGCTACAAACCTGACACACAGACATCTGCCTTTGTTACGTAAGAAAATAAGAAAATCCATTTTCTCCATCTGGCTATAACGCTTGACGATAAAGTTGTCAAACTCGGCGTCTAAGCTAGCGAAATAATTCCAACTTGGCGTCTTTTTAGTGGTGCGAAATTCACAAAATTATCTCCGAAACTTAAAATGACCCTATATTAAAACAAATGACTCCAAATTAATGAATTATATATTAAAATTGTTCAATATATGGACTATATTGCTTATTGCGAATGCTATCCATATTAATAACTGACAAGTTAGATCTGCTCAAATAATAAAGTAATTAGATACTTCAAACTAGTAATATACATTATGTCATCCGGAAAAGAAACATATTTCTACATCGCGATTTTAATTCATAAGTAAATTTAGCTTTTTGAATTCATTTTTATATATTTCGATTTTGTTTTCATATCTGCATAATTTGTCATTGATATGTAAGACCAAAAAGTTATAACTTTCCTTATATACATAATGTTTAAGGAAAGTATTGTGACAGGGTTGAAAATTCAAATTCAAGTTTTCGACGGGAGAGCACGTTTCTAGCATCCCTGATCACGAATCAAACATTTGTGAGGTGATGTCTGTGTGTGTGAAAGTATGTGTGTGTGTTAGTGAGACTGTGGAGACGATAATTGATGAACGAATGGACCGATTCGAACGAAATTTGTTACAAAAATCCCAATCCGTAAACACTGGAAGCCTATTGTTTTTATACGCAATCGAATGTTCAGAACCCCCCCTAAATTTTCGAGTGAAATATTGAAAAAATCGTCAAAAAATCAAAACCGCTAAAGTTAGGCAAATAGACATTTCTTATGTAACTTTTCATTAGAAAACACTTGACATAAATTTTAGAAAACTAACACGAACCGTTCTCGAGATATTGCACATTTTTCAAAAAAATTATCAAGAAGTCATGTAAAATAAAAAAAAATATGTCCTATTGAGAAACATGTTCACTTTTCATATGTAATACCATGCGATAAATTTGATGACATCATTCCCGTGGAACTAGCTCGTTCCATTCAGGAAAAAAATATTTTGAGTAATACTTTTGTATTTGAACGCCAATAGTCATTTATCTGCTGTAAAAATAACTTATTTCTTCGTTTATAACGCTTGGCGAGATTTTGGCGACGAATTTGGCGGAATGTCGCCAACTTGGCGACATTTTTAATTGTTACCAAATTAACAAAAATCTCGCCAAATGAATAAAAATGACGATAAATCAATGACAATGACGACTAATTGAAGAAAATTCAATATCTTGGAAAGAATATAAGTATCTACTATAAGAATAACATTTTTTTAACTGTAAAAGTAGTAAATTCATTGCATTATATAAGGAAAGTCATGTGCTGCCCACATCAGATTTTTTTACTGTTATTTTAGAGCCAACATAAATCTCTTTGCGACCGAAATGTAAACAAAGGCATGTTGAATTTAAAAAGTATTTGAACATTTTTTCTACTGAAACGTACGACGCAGTATTTATGGTATGCAGATATCGAATAAAAGTTGTAAATCACATAAGATATTTTCCCCCGGAACGGCACTCAGATAAGATTACTCTATGTTATAAGAAAATACAATTCTATGATATATTTGTTGCAGCATTCTGGAATTTTGTACATCTTGTAATGAAATAAGATTTGCATCCAGAAATCAAATAAATATTGCGGTTGTAGAATGAAATCATATGTATAACAGCCTGTGTGAAGTGTTTTATTTTGTTGAATTTATGTTTTAAAACAGTTTTTAAAAGTTATAAAGCAATTAAAAGGAATGGGAATCACCAGTAATTTTTAAAATATGATGTGGACAGCATATGCCTTTTCTTTCTGGACACTTATTCATTTTCCTTTTAATCTATTAAATTGAGTTTAATTGCATAAGCTGACACGAAAATGTGTATGAAATTATATTAATTTTGCAGTTTTAATACACATTCCTTTTCACCAGGCAGCTTTACACATTTTAAAACGTTTTCTCAAAAAGAAAAGAACTTGCGAATTATTTTAAGAACTGTTCATACTATTCGTATAAATGATGGGATTGTTTTTATTAGCTTTGTCGCCAAGAATTGCATATGAGGATTGCATTTAACTAATAACATTTCAAAAAATTTAGTCTTTTATTTCAGATTTTCACTATTTTCTCGTGTCATTTCGCAAAATAGGCGTATTTTATTTTTCGAAACTTCACCAAAATTATATCAGCATCAGGATTACCCACGTTGAATTCACTATCAAATTATGTGAAATTTTGTCCAATAATTTTGGAACTGGACTGTGAATACATAAATAGCACAAACACAGACGTCACTCTAAAATTGTGGATTCGTGTTCTAGAACTCCCAAAACATTTAAATCCGTCGAAAACTCGACTTATGATTTTCGACCCTATTTCAATATTGTTCCTATACATTTTCAAATATTGTAAAGTAAAATATATATATATATATATATATATATATATATATATATATATATATATATATATATATATATATATATATATATATATATTTTAGTCCACATAGTTGGCTCAAGCAGAATGGAACCAAAATGGTTTTGAGTGAATAATATTATTCTTTATGGGTGATTTGTCTTATTTAGACATATTCAGAACAGTTCAATATTGAAATATCGAAATTAAAATCATATTTTCAAAATAGTTCAAAATACTAATATATCGTCGAAATTATAACCATTATATTTCAAAAAGTAAGAATCCGATCCGGAATCCAATCATATATATCCTTTTAGGACTTTTAGAGGGCTACAAATTTCTTGACTGAATTGTTCGACCATTATTGGAATATGGTTCTTTAATGTAGGGTCCTTATTATAGTGATTCAGTCCATGGGATTTAAAAGGTTCATAATAAGCTTGCAAGGTTCCTTTATTTTTAGGTCAATGTACTCCGGTAACATTTCTTCTGTGTATTTAAAAGACTGCAAATTTAGACGGGAGTTGCTGTGTATGGTGTTTCTAGGAAATTACTCAATAATCAGATTGATTGTAGTGCAATTTTAAATATGATCGATCTTTATGCTAGCAAACCTAGTTTAAGGTATCATACGTTATTTCACATTCCAACTATTGTTAATCGCAATATTTTGAGAAACTTTTCGGTTTTTAAATTTTATTCATTATAACTTTCCTTATATAGTACATAATGTATAAGGAAAGTATTGTGACGGGGTCTAAAATTCGAATTCGAGTTTTCGACGGGACAGCACGTTCCAAGTATCCCTGATCACTAATCAAACATTTTTGAGGTGATGTCTGGGTGTGTGTGTGTGTGTGTGTGTGTGTGTCAGTGAGTCTGTGGATACAATATCTCACGAACAAATGGAGCGATTCGGATGAAATTTGGTACGAAAATCACAATCCGTGAATACTGGAAGTCTATTGTTTTTAAACGCAATCGAAAGTTCAGAACCCTCCTAAATGTTCGAGTGAAATTTTGAAAAAATCACCAAAAAATCAAAATCTTTAATATAGTTACGCAAATAGACATTTCTTATGTAATTTTTTCTTAGAAAACGATTGACATACACTTTAGAACGCTAGCATAAACCGTTCTTGGGATATTGCACATTTTTCAAATAAATTTATCAAATAATCCCATAAATTAAAAAAAATATATTAATTGTTGAGAAACATGTTCACTTTTCATATGTACAATCATGCGATAAATTTGGTGACATTTTCGTGGATCTAGCTCGTTCCATTCATGAGAAAAGATACTTTGAGTAATATTTTTGTATTTGAACACTGATAGTCATTTATCTGCTATAAGAAAAACTTATTTCTCCTTTCATAACGCTTGGCTAGATTTTGGCGACGAATTTGCCGTTGCCAAATTAACGAAAATCTCGCCAAATGGTTAAAAATGATGCTAAATCAATGAAAATGACGACTAATTGACGAAAATTCAATATCTTGAAAAGAATATAAGTATCCACTATAAAAATAAGTTATTTTTTGCTGTAAAAGTAGTAAATTCATTGCGTTATATAAGGAAAGTCATGTTCTGCCCACATCAGATTTTTTAATTTATGTTATGTCGTAATTTAATTTCTTAAATGCATGTGTGAGGATTTTACTTTGATGTATAGTTTCCTGACTGAGATCATTGTAATTAGATTTGTTCGGCTATCTATCACTGACAGAAATAAATAAATAAATAAATAAATAAATTACTCATAATCTGTTTATAACTAACACTTTTAGTTTTCGCTCCAATTTCAACCGAACATTCCAATCAAGTCAAAATATCAGATTATTTCGAAAAACTTTCTTGACGTCCTATAGTCTAAATTCTACACTCTCTCTGACGAGATTTGAGACTCAGATGAATCTATAAACTTGCCATGAGGGACATAAATAGGTACTAGAATTTCATACTACCAAATCTTCTCTTTAAACTTCATCAATCATTAAACATAATTAGAATTCCCAAGTTTGCTTCACTTTCGAATTTCTTTGAATAAAACATTTCATGCTTATGCAACAATATTTTACCAAGGACGAAACATGTTGAGCAGCAGCACTCGTCATATTTTAAATATTGCAGCCTACTCCCCCCCCCCCCCCCCTTTGGGAAAACTTTAACAGGTCAAAATATTAAAATGTCGAAAACCTCACTATAGTTCAAAAACTAAGAATTTGGTCTAAAAATAAAATTATATATCATTATGAAGGTTTTAGGGTTAGGAAGGTTATGACAGCTATAAATTACGTTATTGTATACACCTATTGTATACTTAATGTATACACCTATCATTTTCAGTTTTCGGAATATAAGCATTACAAACTTGAAAAACGAAAAATTTTCGATCTTCTTTAACTTGTCAAGACGATTTCTCGAAAACTACAAAAACTTCGCAAAAGAAATTGAGATTAAATATTTTTGTACCTCACTGTTTTATCTATCTTTTATAGAAGATATTTCGAGTGAAATTAAGAAAAGTTAAGCAGAAACTCAGACGGATAGAATCGTTTTAGTTTTTCCGGAAAATAAGTTCAAAATATTAAAAAATTGAAATTGTATAGAATGTATATATATTCATAATCTGTACCATATTTCTGGCAAAACAAGCAAAATGTTTTTGTATTTATATCTATTAGGTTTGGAGATATAAACGTCTAAAGATGTGTACCTTTTTCATAACTCCCCGATTTCGGCCAGGAATATCCTAAGCCTAGATAATATTCACATCAAAATAGTTACTTTTGCATTGAAAAAATATGTATAAATTTGAAAATGTGAATAAAAGTGTAGCATAAGAATGACTGTTATTTAAAACAGGTTGAGTATGGCGTTATCTGTATCTGTATTATTTAAGTAGCTGGTATTTATTTCATTTCTTTCTCATACGTAATATTAAGAAAGTATTGTTTTCACGGACATTTATTTATTTCCAGATTTTGATGCCAATATATATTTTAAGACCTCCTGAATACGTTTTGAATATTATTGGAGTGATTAATGTCTGTCGGTCTGTCTATTCGTCTGTGGTCGATTTCTTGTGTATACCATAGCAGCCACAAATATTAATAGATTTTCACGAAACTTTATATCTGGCTTTGTCATCAAACCATCTAGAACTAGATAGCATTTTCTTAAATTCGAGCTGAAACTTCGAAATTTATTCGAAATGTTATATTCTTTTAACATGTCATCGTAGGACAAAATTTGGCATAATCATGCATAAAGGGTTAATATATAGCTCAACGATCATGATACTTGATAGTTTCAATTATTGTTGTGAAAAATAAAAGCGATTATAATGTTTTTTTTGTTCTTGACTCCATTAAGCCTCACCTGGGGAACAAGTTGACCCATCGAGGTGTGGAGTACTATCAAGTATAGTATCAATCGAAAGTTTTTTTTCAAGCCCCTTAAAGTGAAGAGGAGCACTCTATAGTTGTAATCTTTTGGTCCCACGATACCTACATTTCAAAATTATTCTTGTAAAATTTGAAAAAATAGAAATGAATTCTGGTAGGAAATAATCGAGTTGAGCTACACTGCAGTTAATTTTATTTATAAGTAGTGGGCTTTTATTTAGAAACTGAGCAACGGCGGGTAATTCGTTCCAGTATTTCATATATGTAGTAATTACATTTGTCTCGGTGAAAATATGCGTCTGATAGTTATATGTCAATATTACTAACATTCACATATGATGCATTAAAGACCGGACAAGATTATTAACATGATAATATAATGAATTAAAGGCAATAGTTTTAATAGGATAAAAACTTGTAAATGGAAAGACAAAGGAAGTAAAGAAAGTTAAAACTCTATAATGCAATTAAATGTGTATGAAATATATATATTACTAGCAAAAAGCCGGTCATTAAATGGACTTGCGCATTTAAAGTATGAGCGCTGTAAAATATTTTAAATTAAAACTTGAATTAACAAATCATTATGAAATTAGGAATATAAAAAATTATTTCAATATTTCAGAATCCTAATATACGGAAGAACCTATGAGTTTTTAATTTAAATATTAAGCGAAGCAAATTAGAATACAGGAAAACAATGACATCAAAGTAACATATTTAAATCGTAAAACATATTTAATATACAAAAACACGTTTAAATCACAATCCATGCAAGTGCATACGTTTTTAACTGTTTAAAAGTGTAATTTTAAATATGTATGCAAAATTTTATTTCCTACCTATTGCAGTATTCGAGTAAAAGGGCTAAAAATACACCAGGTAAAAGTTGATTTCACTCGTTAAGAATGGAAAAAGAACTTCGCTTCCCTCGTCCATAATCAAGACATTATCATACCCATTAATTAATAAATGGGTAGAATGTAATTCAGGAAGTAATTAAGAAACAATCTAAACATGCTTAACATCCAAAATAGTTTTACTTTTCCTACAATTGCTAGTTAGAACAGATTTCGATATTTTCTTAAAACATACCTTTTGCCATTTGTGCAACATACGAAATTCCAATGAATTATCATTTTACACAGCTTTGTTAAATGCACGATATTTAAATATTTATACGTAAATCAAGAAACTTATTTCAGTTTAATAAATTATCTATAATTATTTTACATTCAAGTATTGGTTTTTTCAATTATTAACAGCTACAAAACAGTTATTTTACTAGCACTATTAAAGCACAGATCGGTGAGTACGACATTAGAATTGGGGAAAATTCAATTTCGCATCATATTTAACAAATTTCTGATATTTCCACACTTTATTCGAATTTTAATGCGATCAAAGATTAATTTACTTCAAAAGTTCCGAAAGGAATTTTCCAACAATTCCAGATTCCTATATTCAACCGATTATCTTAAATACTAAAACCCACACAGAGAGAATCCTTCAAGCATTTCTTAATATCTTTAAATAAATCTATATAGAACTACATATTGATTTACAATTACTTCCACAAAATATTTCCAATTCTTTTGATAGAAGCCGTTTGAAGTATAATGTTCCTCAGACGATTTTAAAACGCATTTCCAAATCGATTCTAAAATGAACAATGGAAAGAAATATAGCTGACTGTAGAGTGGCAACACTGCTGCAAAGGTTAAAGACTAACACATTTTCATCTCTGCAGACAATAATCGTTAAACTTCTCAAGCGCGCCCAAAAGAAGACATTTATTGCGTTTCGATTTCACTATGAACAACAATGGCGGTAATTTTCAATTAACTTTATAATTCAAAGGCAGCGCTGTGTTAGATTAACGTTTTCTTCGCTCTGGGCAAGTCTCTTGATCATACAGTATTATGAATAAGCTGTGTCTTCAAGGGAAACTTTAAGAGCGCTATTTGACACTTAATCAGTATGAAAAGCAGGAAACTTTGCATTGAGAAGATAAAATAACTTAACAATAACTTTGGATAGAAATTTATTCGGCAAAAGAGATAGCATTTTAAATTATTCTCCAATGTTGTCTTTGAAACAATTTGTATCTGAAGGATTGTAGAACAGTAGAAATTGACATTGCTTCAATAAGCTGTGAATACAGTTCAATAGAATTTTGATAGAACATTTAGAAGGATTAACAGAAGAAATATTTGTAAATATACAACCAGTAATCAAATTTTATACTCTTATTACCTTCCCTATATAATGTATAAGGCAAGTATTGTGACGGAATTGAAAATTCGAATTCGAGCTTTAGAGGGAAGACCACGTTTCAAGCATCTCTGAACACGAATCAAACTGTTCTCTGTGTGTGTGTGTGTGTATATATATATACAGGGTGTTCCAAAAAGATTGAAACGCGCTTTAATTCTTTACCTGTTGGAGATAAGTGAGAAATGTAAATTGCAAAAATGTTGAAAGTGAGGTAGGAAATAAGACGACGTTAATGAAATAGTCCTTCCTTTAATTTTCAAAAAGTTACACTTTTTAAATTTTTATACGACCCCCTTAGACAAATTGGGTCAATCAGAATTTTTTTTTTAATGCAACAAGATCATTAAAAACAAGAAAGATCAATCATGCATAAGCATTGATTATGAAACACTTTCCAACTGAAATGTAATTTCATTTAAAAATTTCTAAAATGTGATTCATTCAGTGGTAATATATTTTACATTATCACAGTACTACAGTAATTTATTATACTTAAATATTTAAAACTGTATCGAAATATAAATCATCTGATTCTTTATGCAAAATCAATGAATATTTCATTCATATAACTTGTATTCCAGACTCCAGAGCTAAATAATTTTGTGTGAAAAAATTCAGCAATTCTTATGTAATTCATCTTACAATCGCTTGAGATATTTGCATTCTGCATATGTTAAAATTAGGCTTCCTTGAAGAAATAATAAAAGTTTAGGGATCATTTAAAATCACAACTATTGTAATTGCATAGGCACGGAATTTAGATACACAGATAATATATATGTGTATGTGTATGTACTCAAAGTATTGGAATCGTGCCGAAGATCGGAACTCGAATTTTCAAAGTATCTACACGTTTTGGGACTTCTAGAACACGAAAAAACTACTTTTAGGAAGACGTCTGTGTGTGTAAGGGTGTATCTGTGTATGTTTCTGTGTGTCTGTGTGGATATTACATCCACTCTAATTGAAAAACTAATGGACCGAATTTCATACAATTTGGTAGGTATGTTTTTTGTGGGAAATCCTGATGTTCATTAGATTATAGTACGATTCGTAATAAAAGAATCTGCCTTCTTTGCGAAATGGCCGCAGAAATTGCCTTTATCCACTCTAGCTAAAAACTAATGAACCAAATTTAACAAAATTTGGAGTATAATATTTCAATAACCTACAAGTGATTTATATACCAAATTTAACAAAATTTTGTATATAAATCAGTTGTAGGTTATTCTACTACGATTCGGGAAAAAGGAACGGGCTATTTTTGCGAAATGGCCAGCAAAAATCGTTATATATAAAAATAAAAGACTACGTGCTCAATTATATCAATTAAATTCCTATATTATATGTGATTTTTGACAACAAAAAGAATAAGACTAACCCCATTACTCTAGGACTAGCCGTTCTTGAGCTTTTCTAGTTTTTTCACGTTTTAGCTACGCCACCTTTGATAATAAGTCTAGCTATCAAATGAGAACCAAATTTAAGTTTAACGTGTAAATTCAATGTCATTTAAAATACTTATGTTGTGCAGATAAACTCAAATTATCATTGAATAAATAAAGAGAACGAATATGAGTCTGCAGGGAAAGACATGTGCTGTCCACATCAGAATTTTTAACAATATTACACCAATGATTTATTGAAGTGAACGGGGATTATTTTCAGGCCATTTCGAAAAAAATGTATGATCTATATTTAAAGTTCCATCAAATTTTTGTCGAATAAAATGTTCAACAAATTTAAGCTGTGTACCAAATTTTAACTCTCTAGGACGTAGGAAAGTGCATTTAAAATGCCATCAATTAAATTTATCATGAAGAGTTATATAAAATTTAAAAAAAATGAAAAATTGTTATCTACCAAATTTGTTTTAATATATGAAGCCACTCCCATATGCAAAACGTTTAAACAAATGGAGAGATATTTATTATATAATATCTCTCTCTTTTCTTTCTGGAAGATATCCCAAAGTCAGAATTTAATTGAATTGGTTTTTTTCCCTATATTAAATAATTTTTTTAATTAAAAAACTACTTAACATATTTTACTGAATTTTTTTTATATATTCTATGGGATAATGTGAATATTTCCTAAAAATTTCGAAGCAATTCGTGAATTTTAAATTTACTTAAAAAATGTTTGAAAAATTAGGTCCCATAGGGTTCAATGTATTTCATTTTTTCAACCCGGGTTCAATAAAAAACTAATTGGGTGATATTATTTATTTATATTCCCATAGGTCCTACAGACCGTCTGAACAACATACTAAAATTTCATTTTGATAAACTCATTTTTACGGCAGTTATCGTGCTAACGGACAGACAGACAGACAGACAGACAGACAGACAGAATGAACAAAGTCATAAACACTTTTCAACTTTGTTGTAAAGTGTTAAAAACGCATATCTGTATCTTTAAAATTGAGCGAGTTATATTTAATTGAACATTGTGAATGGGGACCATAAATCAAATTAGAAATATAAATTTGTGACATATCACAAAAAAGATAAAACTGGATGATAATACATAGAAGACGGTTTTGCGAATTCCGCGTAGGCTCACGAAACCATCACGGATTTTTAAGTACTTTTCAATAATTAAGTACTTTTTCAATAATTAAGTACTTTTAAGTACTTTTTTTATCTAAGCAATTCCCATCGTCAATTTGTTTATGATCCCTATTTTCACTGATGAAACGGTCTTTCACATGGTACGGAAAAGTGGCATAAACCAGATTTTTTCCTTTATCATAATTCCGTGATTTTAAAGATACAGATATGCGGGTTTTTCAATGATCTTGTTGCATTAAAAATAAAAATTTTCTGATTGACCTAATTTGTCTAAGGGGGTCGTATAAAATTTTAAAAAGTGTAACTTTTTGAAAATTAATGGGAGGACTATTTCATTAACGTAGTCTTATTTCCTACCCTACTTTCATTATTTTTGCAATTTACATTGCCCACTTATCTCCAACAGGTAAAGAATTAAAGCGCGTTTCAATCTTTTTGGGACACCCTGTATAGTAGTGTGCATGTATGTTAGTGTGTGTACGCATGTATATATGTTAGTGTGTATCTGTGAGTGTGGATGCTATATCGCACGAACGAATGAAATAGTTCCAAAAATAATTTGCTACAATTATTACTGGACTATTACTGTGCATACTTGGACCCTGTAGATTACGCAATCAAATATTCTGGAGACCCCCCCCCCCGGTCAATGTTCTAATGATTTTTTTAATCATAAGAAAATCAGGACCTTTAATAAATATGCAAAAGTAATTATTCCTGGCTTAAATTTTTATTAGAAAATAAATGATACAAATTTTGAACGTTAATTCGAACTCTTTAGGAAATCTTCAGATACATTTCCTTAATTTAAGTCTTCATGCGGAACTTTTCGATCGCTGGCCAGAGTGACATGAGAATTGGGATCAGACCTCTACATACTCCTTTCGATAGAGATTACAAAAACTCAAATTGTCCCGTGAGATGGGATTGATTGAGCTAAATTGGCAAGGGGGAAGTTCGTTCGTCCAGGTCACCACTTCTAGGGACTGCTGCCAACGGCAGGTACCGAACCGTATTCTACCATCTGTGGAATCGAACCCACTGTCAACGAGTCTAGTTTTTACGTAGTGTTAAAAATTTTTTGTTTGAGAACGATTGGAACGCCGTCTCTCTATACTTTAATACTGGTACTTGAATTCAGAACGTGTGGATTAAAAGCTTCATTGATACCGCTGAGTCGTAGTTCGTTCGCAATAAGTAACTTATTTCTCTAATAGTACTTTTTAAGTAAATAACTTGGAGGACAGTAAACATCGGCGGCTTGGCAAACGTGACACAGTCTTCTAATCGTTCAGCAAGATCAAAGGGCGGATGTTCCCATTTATACGTCCCCCAAAAGTTAAGCATGAAATGTAACTCCTTGGTTTACTATTTTGTGCTGGACTTTTGAATGGCAGTGATTTTGATATCGCATGATTATTTAATGCATTTGTGAAAAAAATTAATAAATCAGAACTTTCAGTACTGTTAAATAAATAACCATTTCAGAAGTAATTTTCCATTAGAAAACTAATAACACAAACTTTAGAATGCTAGCATGAACCGTTTTTAAGATATTGTACGTTTTATAAGTAAATGCCTTAAAAAATTTACATAAAATTGAAAAAATAAATTATTGCATATGCTCACGTTTCATGCACAATATTGTGCGACAAATCTGCTAAAATCATTCTCTCCAAGTTCATTCCATTCATAAAAGAATATACATTTTGTACTAGTTTTATATTCTGACACTCAAAAATTCGCCAATTGTCATTTATTTCGCGGGATATTCTTTGACAGTTCATGGCATTTTTATGAGGTTTTTGCACGTGGGTGAAAATAAGTCACTCTATTTGGATAATTTGATCAAAGCGCTCAATTTCAATTTACGTGATGATGGTTTAATTTCAGAAACATCGTGCTGTGGTTCTTGCACATCTTTATATTGCTCTAAAAACCTAAATTCATTGCATTATGTAGGGAAAGTCATCTGCTGCTCGCATCAGATATTTTCTTCATATTTGATCTATAGCCTGTCTTGGTATCAAATTTGTATTTCAGTCTAATCCCTCCCAGTTAAGCATTTCCGTATATCTAGGTCTCATACGTCAGTATGTTTTTGATATAAATTACATTCTCTTTGTTATCAATAGATATATATATTTATCATAAACAAGATATGGAAAAATTGTAGAATGTTGTACTTTTGTTTCATTCTTCGAAATATTTTAAGATAAAAATTTCAGAGGGTTTACGAAGACATAAATTTGAGTTCGTAATTTTTTTTTATTCTTGACATAAATGGATTCTCTATATTTATCTCTGCTTGAGATTTATTTCTTCAATTTATCTTTTACTTTTCATGCATATAATAGTATATATACAGGGTGTCCCAAAAACATTGACCTCGGCTTTTATTCCTTAAATATTGATCTTACACACATATAATAATTCACAAAGTTGAGTAAAAAAGGGTACAGAATTTTATGAAATAAATAAAAATTTTCAGGAGATAAAATTTGAAGATATACAAAATTTAAATTTTTATACGGCCCCCGTACAAAAACTTTTCCAATGAGTAAAATGTGCCCCATACACTAATAAGGTAATGCACAAAATTTCAGCATTTTACCATAAAAGATGTGTTTAAACAAATTTGGTGAGGGATTAATTACAAATTAAAATGTAAATGTTTACAGAAAGAGTGCAAATGACGCAACGTAGAAATACATCATGAGCAAATAATATCTGCCTCTTTAATGGATATTTGGCATGGATGGAAAACATTTTGAACAAGCTTTGTAATCTTTGTGTAAAGTTATTAATTCTAAACAGTGTAGATACTTTTGTACCACTAAATAGCAAAATTATTATTTATTTATGTAATCATTGATTTCTTTCATAATTTGTGTATGAGCCTTGAAACGCGATCTACCGACATGATTTTTCCCTTCTGAGAACCCATTTCGATGCATCGAAATGTGGTTTAAGTCAGCATTTTTGTCTTTTCATATATCTGGGACTTTTTATGATAAAATGCTGAAATTTTGTACATCACCTTATTAGTGTATGTAGAACATTTTACTCATTGGAAATGTTTTTGTACGACTGCCGTATAAAAATTTAAATTTTATATTTCTTAAAATTTAATTCCCTTAAAAATTTTAATCAATTTCATAAAATTATGGATCTTTTTTACGCAACTTTGTAATTTATTAATTTATGATATATGTCTAAGATCAATATTTAAGGAATAAAACCCGAAGTCAATATATATATATATATATTTATATATATATATATATATATATATATATATATATATATATATATATATATATATATATATATATATATATATATATATATATATATATATATATATATATATATATGTAAGCGTCAACTGGGAACTATTTTCTTTCATAATCATTTAATCTTATAGCCTTGCTTTAGTAGCACTCAGTGAGTCACGTGATCTTACGTTCGACACTTGATGCCCGCATTCGATGTTACGATATATTTTTGGTTTATTATGATGTAATTTAATAAACCTATATTTATTTATTGTAGAATGTTATTCATTAAAAATTCTTCTGTCGGATACATCCCTTACAATTCAGAAGTGGGATTGACATCGATGACATCGATAACTTGTTTTTACTGGTATTGGTATATCGTTTTACGCCTGTGTTTAATGGACATATAAACAATCTCTGAAATTTATTTTTCCAACAACCGTTTGTATTTATAAAAACAAAACGATGAAACAAACAGATGGCTAGTCTACTACGGCGATGAAAACTGTCTTCAAAAAGTAAATAAATGTCTTTGAATAATTTCGATTTGGATGAAAAGTATTGCGATGTTGATGTAGTTTAAAATGCAGTGTTATTATGCTCAGGTTTGATTAAAAAATAATTTTTATTTGATACTGTGTATATTGATGTAACAAGAAGTACCGAAAATAACGTACTTAGCTGAAGGAAGAAAGTGTGATTTAATATTGTTAGCACGCGAAGTTGGGGAAACTATTCTCCCAGAAAATACAATTGTAAAGTTAAAAACAAAAATATTAAGTTGTAAAGAATACAATGAAAAATTTGTAAAACAAATGTTAGTAACAATAATTTATGATAGAAAAGAAGCAGAAAATTAGCGCAGGAATTGGAAAGGGAAAAATTAAAATATGAATTTGAGTTGGAAAAATTATAGATAGAGACTTCAAACAAAATAACAACATAAATATTGATGATTCGAATTTAAGTTCACGTAATGTTGAAAATTCTGAAAATGGAAACAAGCGTTGTAGTGTACAATTTTTGATACAGAAAATTGAAATTAAAGAAGATGCTATTAGTTTTTATTTAACATTATTTGAAAGACAGGCCCGTAGAGCAAACATACATGAAGATGATTTAGTTGCTCATTTACTAGTACTATTACCGTAAGAAATATCACGATTAAGTGCACGTGAACCCGGTGAAATAGCAAGTAACTATGAGAATGTCAGGAATTTATTATTAAAGAGGTTTAGGTTAAGCCCGGAGAAATTTCGACAAAAGTTTATTTATCATCAAAAATCACCTGAAGACATTTGGCGCGATTTTACTTTTGAATTGAAAAACTATTTTGAAGAATAAATCAAAGGATTAGATATAAACAATTTTGATAAAATTAAAGATTTGATTATAACAGATCAATTAATGAGAAAAGTTCCAAATGAAATTAAAGATCATTTCTTGGATGACTGGTCGGAATTTGTATCTTCCAATGAACTTGCAGACAAATTAAATGAGTACGAAAGTGTTAGGGGGGGGGTAGAAGAACTGCGCGGTCAGTTAAACACCATCAGTATTTTGAATATACGAGGAAAAACAACCGAACAAATAAATTTCATGTACCAAAAGAAGTAAAAGACGAAGTTCAAACAGTAAAAAGAATGGGATAGAAAAAAAAACTTGCTGGTCCTGATACTTGTTAGATTTGTTATGATAAAGGACATTTTTCGAGTGATTGTATAAAACCTAAACGTTAAAAATATTTCACAAAATGTAAAAAAGAAGGTCATGGTACTAAAGATTGCGATGAAATCAAACATTGAAATTCTTTATGCATTTCGAATGTTATACCTCTACATCATTTAATTTTTAAATGTTGAACGAGTTAAATTGAATTTCATCTATTATCGACACAGGTTCGAATGTGAGTTTAATGAAACTTAAATTAGTAGCAGCTCTTAATACAACTATTGAGAAAGAAGCACTAGAAGACTTCTGGTATTCGAGGTAATTTGACACCTTTTATTGTAGTTTATTGCTATATTGTTATTGATGAAATAGAGTTAAAATCGATTCGCTTTCTTGTTGTTCCTGATGATAGTTTCAGGGGACCCGATGTACTTATAGGGACAAATGTTATTGATCTTCCAAACGTAGCATTAGTACGAAAACAAGGAAATTATATATTAATAAATGAAAACAATTCCTATTAATTAGAAAATTTTAATCTTTAAAATAATTCGAATTACAAAGCAGCTCTTAAAAGTGAAAAAGGTGTGATTGTGGAACCTCATAGTGTACAGTTAGATAATTCTGTGAATGATAAAAATTTAAATTCCTTTATTATTGAAGAACGGAACTCTCAAGGTAATGAAATGTATGTTCAAAATGGCGTAGTATGTGTTCCAAACATAAATTTTACCAGTAGTAAATTTCGCATAAAAGAAAATCAAGTTATCCTTAGAGCGAATGTAATTCCAATTACATTAGTAAAGAACAATGAAAAAGGAAATTTTGATGAGAATTACGTAAAAACTACACAAAATAATTCTGAGGAAAATGAAACTTTTGATAATTCTTTTAAATTTGGTGAAATTTTACATATCCAACTAGCCGGCCACACAAATAGCTACCATAAGCCTTAGGGTTGGTCATGTGGTCTGGGTTTTTGACATATCCAACTAGAAGATCAGGAACCATTATTTCGTGAACCATTAATGTGAAGTCAAATTAAAGTCGGATCTCAACTCCCAGAATCAGAAGCACAAAAGGTGTGTGATCTTTTAAATGAATTCAGAGACTGTATTGCAGTGAAAACCAATGAGTTAGGACGCATCAAAACCAGAACTATGAAAATAACGGAAGCTCCTGGAAGCATGCCGGTTTTGCATGCTCCATACCGTACATCATATCACGAACGCGAAATTTTGCAAAAAATTATTACCTAACTGAAATAACAAGGTGTCATTCAAAATAGTACTTCGGATCATAGTAGTCCTGTGCTGTTAGTGAAGAAGAAAATAGGAGATTTCCATATGATCATAGATTATCGTTGTTTAAATTTAAAAACGGTAAAAAATAAATTTCCTTTGCCACACATTGATGACTTACTTGATAGATTGACTGGATACAATATTTTCTGTATTCTTGATTCACAGGGTTTCAACCGGATTCCTCTACATCCAAAGTCAAAACACAAGCTAGCATTTGTTACACCCTATGGCCATTATGAGCCAACAAGATTAATTTTTTTGGATTAACAAATGGACCTGCCGTTTTTCAAACAGCCATGACACTGATTCATGAAGTCAAATATTTCAGGGTTATTACAGGGCATTAAACTGAACGTCCTATCAAATAATGTGACAAATTGCTCATTTAAAACTATTTGGGGAAAGCAGTAGATAATTTTTCATTTTAAATATAGCGGACATGTTCTGTTAAACCAATACCGATAGAACAATCTGTGTATGAATAATATAAAACTCTTAAATATTGTCTGAAGAAATTTCCCTTGCCGATATCTATCGAAGTGCGGGAATGTTTTTAGTTTAAAACAGGCGAATTGGAAATTAAGAGGTGTATCTATTATTTACGTTATGGGCACTTATTTAGGATTCGGACAACGGAGGGTTATACTTTCTAGTATTTTAATATGTAACTTGTGGCAAAACTTGTTATTTACCACAATTTCTCAATGATTACTTTCCCTGCATTACATGGTAATGTATAGGGAAATTATTGGACTCATGTCGAAAATCGCAACTCGGGTTTTCGATTGATCTACACGTTTTGAGACCTCTAGAACACGAGAAAATTATTTTTAGCGTGACGTCTGTGTGTGTGTCTGTGTGTCTGTCTGTCTGTGTGTGTGTCTGTCTGTCTAAACAATGTATGTATCCATTGTAATGGACCAAATTTCATAAAATTCAGCAGGTAAGTCCCTTGTGGGTGATTCTGGCGCTCAATAGATTTTGGTACCATTCAGAATAAAATAACCGCTTTTTTTTGCGAAATGACCTATAAAAACTGTATGTATCTACTCTAACTCAAAAACTAATTGATAAAATTTCTTAACATTTAGTAGATAAGTCGCTTGTGGGATACTTTGGTGCTGGTCAGATTTTGGTGTGACTCGGAAGAAAAGAATCTGCACTTTTTTACGAAATGGCCCGCAAATCTAAAATATCCGATATAAAATAAAATGCTGCATATGCTCAAATGCATCAATTAAATGATTGTTTTATACGTAATTTTTAACGATAAAAGGAATAAGATTAATCCCGATACTCTATGATGGGCCTTTATTGAATGACTTAAATTTTTAATTTTGAAGATATTAAGACGATTTTCATAATAGTCAGAAATTTCACTATAGTCACAGTCTATTTAATAACATTTCCTAAAAGTTAGTAGTTAAGTCTCCTGATAGTTATTCTGATGATGATTATATTTTGATATTATACGGACTTTTATAACTGACTCTTTTTTGCGAAATGGCCCTCAATGATAGTAAAAATCTGGAATACATGACTTAATTTTTGAAATATATCAATAAAGTACTTGTTCTTCGGGTAAATTTTGACAACTAGCAAATAAGTTTGACTACATGATTGTAGGATGCTTAATTCTCGAGATATTTTTGTTTCTGGAATTTTGAGGACCTAAGAAACTTAATGTGTATTAAGTTGCCAAATGAAACGAAAATACAATAACAAGATAAATTGCATTCGGTATCAGAAAAGTATGCATGCGTTTTTGTGGAGTTAAATTCCATTTAATGCGTAATGAAATGAAAAATGGCAAAATGTATTTGAATCAATCTGCAGGGCAAGTCACATGCTGCCCACACCATATTTCGTTGCTTTCTTGACTGGCTGGAGTCATTTTTACTGAAGATGTGCCGTTTCCCCAATAATTTCACGAACTTAAATAATTCAGCACAGAAACTGAGAAGTTTCGGTTTTTCACCGGTCAACTCGCTGTCTTCACTTTTTTAAAACCTTTATAAAACATTTTTACTAGCACAAGCAGATACGGATCAAACCATGACGTCTTGGTGGTTTGCCAGCTAGTTCCTTACATCGGAGCGATTATGCTTCACTTTTGACAATTCGTTGCTCTTGCTTTCTTATTTTCTTGCTGCCAATCAATTTTGTTTATTTAGTACCACTTTAGCAATGTAATTCTTATCTCACTAACTTAATTTTAAATCCAAGCTTGTTTTAATCTTTCGGCGTTTTTTAAATCCCCCCTACAGATCCCCTTTTTGCTACAGATCTGTCATTCATTCTATCAGTTATCGTTTGCAAGTAATTTAGAAAACTAGCTGTTCCCACCCTGAGTATCTGCCCTCTAATGTTTTTAATGCTCAGCATCTGTTGTCAATTGGCTACCCAATCTCTGGAGTATGAGTTTTTATTCGACGTTTTCAAACATTAAAATTCCACAATATTTATTTCTGTTTAGCTCACATTCAATATTTGAATGAAGGTGTACTTCTAATACCCCCAGACAGATGCAGATTAATTAATATACGACCCTCTCATGAAGCATAAACTATATACTTTTCAAATTAAATTAACGCCAGATATAATAATACAGAAGGTATTCACACATTTTTGTAATGATTTTGAAAAAAATATATATAAAAACAAAGATAAGAATTTTATTTTCTAATATGTTCAATCTGATAGCCCTATTGTTGAACTATCATATTACATTTTGATTCCCAAGATAAAAAGAGCTTTTCTTAAAATATCAAGGTTGATTTTGTTCCCCTCCTCATCCACAATCTTCCAAAATCCATCCAATGTTTTGGAATGCCGCTTATAAAGAACTTGTTTTAAAAGTCCAAATGCACAGTAATCCATAGGAGACAGGTCAGGGGACTTGGGTGGGATACATTTAAATGGGATATAGCCTCAATTCCGGTTTCATTTCTTATTTTTTCAAAAAATATAGCAGTGGATTTAGAGATATGGCTGGCAACCTTATCCTAATGGAACTTAACACAGTGAAGATTGTTTGGATAAAGTGATGAATATATTTTTTGAAAACAGGTGTTAAAACATATTTCTAATAGTAATCCGAGTTAATTTTGACATTTTTTTTCTACTTTCCTTATTTTAAATTTTCCGTTATAAGAGAATCCAGTAATAACCATAAAACCTTTAGCAAACTTTCCTTGTTTTCTCTGAACCAACCTTTGTTGGGTATGCATTTTTTACCTTTTTGCCAGTCAAATGTAAACTTTGACGTTTCTTTCCTTTTTTATTAATTATGTCACTTAATTTACGTGTAGAAATATTAAAACTATACTTTTCACATCTTTATTTAATAATCGAATAAAAGTATTATAATTTAATAAGAGTATTTCTCTTCGGAAAGCGCAAAAATATAGCCTTCGATCTATTGGTTATTTTCTAGCGAAATTTTAAAGCAAAGAATATTTTTAATAATGCAGACGATAATTAAACCCTATTCCGACTTGATGCCAGCCATATTTTTTTTTAAAATTTAATTCATGGAGATAATCAAAATCGTTACAAAAATGTGTGAACACTCTGTGTATATAATTTATAGTTCAAAAAACGATACTACAGTAATTATAATAAAAATTTGCTCATAAAATGGTCATAATTAAATAACTATTTTGGAGTCATATTTTTCATTGTTGAACAAAAGCCTGAAGAAAGCAATCAATAATTGTTGGGGAAAAGCCTGAACTTTTGTAATCAGTAAGTATTTGAGATATAACTTTTGATGAAGTCTTTAAACCATGAAGATAGAATGTATCATTATATCTTCATGTTTTAAACCATGGAAGTTAAAAGTAAGGAATTAGATCTTTATATTGATAAAACGCCAATATCGTTTGAGACAATAATTCAGGTGGCACTAAGATAAGATAAGTAGTTGCATATACTTCTATGATGAAAAGCCTGAAATATTAATTTAAGCTGTCAGTTTTGTAAACAGAAATTATTAGCGCAATGTAAAGTAGAACTTAAACAATAAGGAATATTCCTACGTATTCAAAATTGTTTTATCGTTCACTGTATTTTTGCCATCATATATTCTATACCCTGTCCTACCACTACGTATGAAAAAATCTTGATTAATTATACTCATAAATAGGGAACCTTAATTTATAAATAATGAAAAAGACATATACTAAATACTATCCCATCTTGTTGTGTCAATTAGCATTAGTGACTACTATACTAACACTAGCTACACCTGGATATCATTCTCAAGCCCTTATGCCATTTTCAAACATTTCATCCAAAGAAGTTTATCTCCTTTACTCTAACTCCATGTTTTAAACATTGTAATTCAGACAAAACTCGTTACTGTTAGAAAAACGGTAATTAAGTTAGCGTTACGTATCTAAGTTACATATTAACAGCGTTATTACGTGAAATACATATTCGTAATTACGTATTAACATCTAGCGTTACGTATTAACAGATTTACGTATCTAAGCGAAATATATAGAGATTGCACTATGATGCTATGATCTGGACAATTTAAATCATTCCCATTCTGGAAGTGGAATTATCGTTTGCCGATGCGAGAGGCAGTTTCGGTAAAAAATAAACTTATAAAAATTAAATTATGAACTGTGGACGAATATGTATTTAATGTAAAATCTCAAAATAAACAGCGGTGACACGCAAATTAATTCTAAATATACTGTCTCGTAGATAATAAAGTAATTGTTCGATTTCAACTAAATTCTGCTTCATGAATCATTGCAAGTATTTAAATATTTAGGAACAATAAACAAAGAAAAAAAGAACGATGAAAGCTCATTTTGGGTCAAAAGTGACACTCCTTGGTAATTCCAGTGTTGAAGTTTAAAATAATAAAGACTGAACAATATTTTTTAAATTTAAATTCTTGAAAAGTAAACAAATGCTTCTTTAAATAAATAAACAAAAACTGGAAAAATATTTTTGAAAATTCTATTTTTATTATAACCGCGAGGCGTTCTAGCAAAGACCCAATTTTGTTATGCATTTAACAAAGTCAAACCTACATTTCCATCCTTTCATGTTTTGCTATTGTTTACATCGTGTACTACTGAAAAGTAAAATAAAAAATTTAATTTAAATTATCGAAAAATACGAAACCATTTTAATATTCAAAATAATAAGGATTGAAGACTACTTTTCAAATTTAAATTTATAAAATGTAAGCAAAGGTTTTTTTAAATATAAATGAATATAAAAGAAACAACGTTTTTTTTAATTTATAAATTTTGTTTGGAACGTTCAGTATTCTTGCAAAAATCAAATTTTGTTATACATTTAATATATTTATATTTATATTGCAATGCTTGTCAAAATCCGCGGTTATAGTCTTTTTTTGGAATTTATATGTGCATAGATGCTGACGGAAAGCATTCTAAACAAGCTCAACACCAGATTTTTGCACATGCAAGTGTCGTTTATTTGAGCAATCTTGAAAATAACAGCAATTCGCCAACAACCCTATAATGTTAAATTAATTTCTTATGTAACAATATTATAGTCTATTCCTAATAATTAGACAATGTCTTAAAACTTGCTTATCTCGCTTTGCTTACGAGTTCCTTATCTTAACTGTTTATATTCTCCACTTGGAGTGCTGTAATTACTTTTACTCTACAGGGCATAGCCATTTCAATATAGATAGATCCAACATATTGCTCATGAACATTCATATCCTTACAAATTTATTGGGGGGCTGTAGGACTTTGCTAGCATCCGCTGTATATATGCTATCGAAAGATACATTTTTTTCTGATAAACGTGGAAATGTTCTTGTTTATTTTTGTCCACATATAACATGGGGTCAGACAATATCCCGAATATGTTAGAAACGCATTTCGGGAGGGGGGGAGCTTAAAATATTATGTCTATACATATCTCCTATTTTTAAAACATTGACGAAAATCTGACGATAAAAATGTATCGTTAATAACAACATGTAAAGTTGATTAATGATGATTAATCACTGTTTGGCTGCTTGCTGTTATTAACGGCGTATTCTGTTTATGCTGCTATTAAACCAGTAACTTTATTTTCAGATTATTTAAGACAACAGCTTGAGCACATTTCTTAAATTTTAGTTAAAATGTTTTATATTTATTACACAAGTATGAACTTACTGTTTACGGGATGTATTTTGTCACAAATTATCTACGGCAGAAGTCCGCTATTGCTCGTGAATTTGGTAATATATGATTTATAATATTTTCCTTAAGAATATTTGACGTAAGTATTCAATTTTAAAAGTTTTATTAAAATTTTGTTAAAACACGATACTCTTTAAGATCTATATAATAATTGTTTAATGTGTTTATGTGTTTTCATACCCTAGAAAACCGCCCAGGTGACCTAGGTGGCTGGAAATTTGCATACTTATTATATCGGCCACGGCACAAAATCTAACGCAGACGGATTTTCAATTTCCCCCCGAGAGTGAGATATATGGACGCCCATAGAACTTTTCTAAGGGGTGACAAACTCTAAGATGAGATATTCAATATATTCATTTACGCGCAAGACGTACATTTGTGACCTTGAATGTCAAGGAGGGGGCAAATCCTCTCCTTGCCCTCCCCTATGGGCGCCCATGATCTGACAATGGTAATGAGAAGTCATTCTAGATCCTCCAATAGTCCTCTATTGACCTTGAAAGTCAAAATTTTCACACTTATAGTATCCACTTATCTGTGGCCTTTGTAGGATGATATATATAAATTAATTAAAATGATGTGTTGACTAAATACTCACATGGATACAATTGTTGTCTGGGATAATATACATAACTTTATTTACATACTAGATATTTACAAGAGTATATAAAGACATTATATAATTATTTCAAATTATTTGAGATAATAGGCATTCTAGCCTCTGTAAATTATATGCTTCCCAGAAATACTATCTACATAAATTAGCATTATTTAATTCCATTAAGATCGTCCAGAGAGGAAACAACAGGGAGCATTTGCAAACAATCGATTTCACATTTTTGCATCGCAGATTTTTGTCCTTCTTTTAGACACATAAACACATATCCAGGCACACATCACCAGAATTAGTTAGCAAATAATTTTTTTAAAGTCATTTTTTAACCATGTTCGGAGGGTGATGATATCACACCTTGGCCCCTAGCATCTCTTAGGCCAGCTCACTTGGGCGCCCATTTGCTTGCTCCAAACACTGGTATCTAATGGGTTTATGTTGGCTCCCGCTCAGTTGTTCGGGGATAAACCCTGTCAGGTAGTCTGGGGACTAGCCCCTTATGCTGGCAATACATTTTGTGTAATAAAAGTTCTTTATCTAGAAGATTTTGTAATATCATTTTTTTTAGACTAGTTGCCGCCAAATTTTCTGCCTCTGCCAATCCCTCTACGAAGTATCTCGACCTATGGCACTCAATTCTGCCTGGAAAACAGTATTATAATACTGGAGTTTATATTGCGCAATATGTACCAGCCTACCCTCATGAACGACACAATATGCAAAGCCAATGCCAACGGCCGTACCGTGCTGATGACACCGGTTCTCGTTTGATCACCGTAGTCAAGCAGCATCGGGCGCGGTTAGTACTTGGGTGGGTGACCATCTGGGAACACCGCGTGCTGTTGGCACCTTTCGGGCGCGGTAGCCCGGTGGTTTGCGCGCTGGATTTGCACGCTGTCACAACTGCCGCCGTGTTCATGCGGAGTACGATCACGTTAAACATGTGGGCCAGTAAGTCCTTCCGAGAGGTTGGTGGTAGGGGAAGAAGGGTACGGTCCCAGTGGATGCCTCCCCCACTGGGTTCCGGTCTAAATTGGGTGGCACTTTCCGGCCGTCCAAACAGTTACCTTACATCTTTCTGGTAGGTCGGACGGTCTGGGTCTCAACAACAACAATATGCAAAGCCATCGGACGTCCATTAAGC
Organism: Amaurobius ferox; assembly: GCA_951213105.1. Classification (NCBI taxonomy): domain Eukaryota; kingdom Metazoa; phylum Arthropoda; class Arachnida; order Araneae; family Amaurobiidae; genus Amaurobius; species Amaurobius ferox. The sequence continues at coordinate 22,495,391 of OX578153.1, forward strand.
TGCTCATGTCTTCGGACGAGTCGGTCGTTGTGGGCTTTCGACAAGTTGCAAAGCCCACCTTCCGGCCAAACTTCGGTCCATCAGTAAAAATCTGTTAGTGTGAAAAATCCACCTCCTCGTCCAGGACAAAAATACATTCTTCCAAGGACGAAGAGCACCTGGACTCCCGCACATTGAAGTTGGACAGGGTAGGTAGTAGGCGAATGGATGTGGTCGATTATCCTTTTCTAAAACCAGTACTTTATATAGGCACCTTCAAGGACTGCTAAATGGAGGGGGGTATGCTCAGGAGGGCATTATAGAGCATTTTAAGGAGTCATTCGATATGCGCCAGCAAGCCGCAAATAGAATGGCCTTTGCAGGTATCGCAGCCGGCCACGCTCCAGTGCATTAACTCATAACTTTTCCCATTGCTGTGGAATACCACATCTTAATCATCGTCCGTTTGGCATCCCACCCATACCCGTCCACCTTGGCAAAACCGTCTACATGTCAGTACACTTATCCGAGAAAACTTAATATGTTTATTCCAATTCAGGTCCTGAAAGAGGACCACACCTAAATAATTTAACTCTTTAACGATGCTTACAGTTCTGTCATTTAATTTAAAAATTGGGTTGCGCTTAAGTACACACTTACAAGCGAATACCATGGCCTTGCACTTCTCTGTAGAGACCTCCAACCGAAGGTAGGCTAAAAATAAGGACACATCCTCCAAAAGTTTACTCATTCCTCTCTTCAGGTCCCTTCACCCCCGACCCGTGAATTACGTTAAAATACTGTGAATTAAATGTCCCAAGGATACAAAGTAGCCGTCAACTGCTGTAAACATTGCCGAGATTTTTAACCGTATCCAGTGATTTTCTAACAGCACAACACCAGTGCTGTCTGGGGACGATCAGCTTAGGTTATTATTTTTTACCAAATTTAATTAGCTGCGGACTTAGAGGCAATTTTACGTATAAACTAATATGTGAAGAAGAAGTTTGCGAGTAAAAGGAAATCATTTATTATATAAAACATACTATTATAATATTATTGGTACATAGACAGTAAGTAAACATATTTTTATTTAAATTTGTCTTGATATCATACTTTGTAGAGAGATACATTTTAGACTTAACTAACAAATATCCCAATAATTGTAGTTAAAAAAACTGTTGTAAGCAGCACATAACTTTTCCTATACAATGAAAGGAATTTAATTGTTTCGTAGTAAAAAAATGATGTATGATGAAACTTTTCCGGATGACAACATGTCAAACTATTTCGAAATACCTGATTAGAAATTATTTCACGCAATTCAAAATTGACGATTATCAATATCGATATCATCCGTAATAAGCAATATAGTTGATATATTAAAAAAATTGAATCATTATTTCATCAATTAGGAGTCGTTTTCGTTAACATAGCGTCATTTTTACAATTTTGATAATATTTTCGTACATTTGGGGCAAACTATAGCCAATTTAAGGATATTTCGCTAAATGCGTCGCTAAGTTCGTCAAATTTATCGCCATGGGTTACAAACAAGCGACGAGAAAAGCATTTCTTATATATAAATAACTACTGGCGGATAGTTGGGCATTAAAATACAAAACTATTATTCAAATTATCATGGGAAGAACTAAATCCACGAGAATTATGTTAATAAATTTATCGCGTAATATTGCACATGAAAACTGAACATAATTCACAGTAATTAAGATATGTTTAATTTTATATTATTTATTGATAAATTTATTTGAAAAATGTGCAATACCTTAAAATCTAAATATTTAATAAATATTTCTTGGGTTACAGCCCATGTAAATATATTAGGAAATGAGACTGCTGCTAAATATGCTAAAAATTCTGCTTTAACTGCTATCCCTTACACTATACCTGTTCCATATTTGTTCCATATTTCTAAATTTTATAAAGCCTCTATTCTACATGACTGGCTACTATACCTTAAGAACTATATTTCCCCCCCTGTAATAATGATCTAGCCAGAATAAAATCTTTTTTACCCTCTGGTAATACAAAACTTCAAATTTTTAATCGAAATTTAATGTACTTCCTTACTGGCCATGGCCCATTTGTCCTTATACAAAAATGTTTCATCTTTCTAAATCTTCTTCAATCAATCAACCCTTGCGGTTTTCAAATATTTATAAAAAAAACTCGCTCTATTTAACATATCAAAATGTGTGTTCTTATTGCCAAAAGTATTAGTATTTCTGAAAAGCTTCCTTAGTAATGTGTTGGCTTCTGCTTTAAACAATATGGTCAATAAAATTTTACACTGTTCCAAATTTTATGTGAGTTTTCCTCTTAACTTAATACATATGTTTGAAATTATTTTATCTCTTTGCTGCAGGATTGAACATGATCAAATTGACAACTATTTAATGAACTTATTTTTTTCTGGTTTTAGGCTGTTTCTGTAAATTTTTCTATTGTTATATTTTATGTTTTTTTTAATGCTTTTAATAGTATTTTGGTGTCTTTAATTTGATCATAATTTATAATTTAAAAGGAGTTTTAGAAATTTTTGCTTTTTTTTTTATTTAAAACGCATTTTCCTTGCAATGGGGATTCTACATTATTCGAATTTACCTCACATTTCACATCAATCCCAACTGTTTCCAAAGTGTTTTCAGAGTGTTTTATTTCTTTGGATGTTTTCTTTTGTGCTGTTTTCTGTCTGTATTGTATTTGTATGTATATTGTCTTTGTATATTTGAGTATTGTTTTTTCTGTGTTTTTCCCGACCGTCCCATGTAACTCCCCCATACCCTTTAGATGAACTGAACGGCCTGAGTAATAAATAAATAAACAATATCTTTGCGAATTTAATAACCCCCCCCCCCCCCTATTCCATCCAGAACAGGTGTAGAACATACTGGAAGAGCAATTGCAGCCGCCTTCTTAGAATACCACTGAATTATCTGACCATGCCCAACATTTGTGGCATAATTGTCTGCAGAAGGACATTTGACTATTTATTGACTATTGCAGCGAATATCGGCTTGTATAGAAGCCACTGGCGTATTTACCATTTACTAAAATGTCATTTTTTTTGTTGCCAATATTTTATAATAAAACTTTTCTTTTGGCTTTCAAATTCAAATCATTTGTATCAACAATACATACATGCCATGTTTCGTGGCTTTAGCTCAATTTCTTATGGGTGCATATATTTTTTTTTGCAACAGAGTGTACTTTCGATTTTTAAGGAAACGATTTGCGGGAAAACTCTCAAAATCGTACTTCATACAATAATTTAAAAACTAGTTCGAATTTATTTTGAAAATGCCTCGCCGAGATGTATTATCCACGCACTTGACGTACCTCCATTCGATTTTCCGCTATAGACTACACAGACACGCACATTATATTTAACTATGTGAAAAGTATTCCACACACATATTAAATACAAACATTCGTTACAAGCAAAAACCCGAAAAAAAACCATTGACGTCTTGATACATTGCCAAGAATGTTCTGCCAATGAGAGCAGCAAAAAGGCTGATAATAATACTTCATTTTCCTCATTTTATTATTTTATCTCTTTCTATTTTGTACTTGACAACGAACTTTGCTTATTTTATATAGCTTTTAGCAATGTCAGTTTTCTGTCAGCAAGTGCGTTTTCTGCCAAAGGTTGATTTAATTTTTCGGTGTCTTCGTACAATTTTTATCTATTGTCAACAATATTATTTACTTTTGCCCAGAAGTTAATTCAATGAAATGTGGACTTTAAAAGATTTTAGAAACTTTGCTTAGCTGCAAGGTGTTAAGGAAAGAATGAACCAGGTATTTGAGCATCTATATACTTAAATCAGACGATTTTGTGATGTCTACGTACCTTTACACAACTCGCCATGACGAATTCAAATTTCTCTCCTTAATAAATAAATATATATATATATATATATATATATATATATATATATATATTATAAATATATATATATATATATATATATATATATATATTAATATATATATATATATATAGCAAACCATAAAGGAAGAGAATGAATGTGGGAGCAATGTACCAAAAATTGGCCGGGAGAGGGGTTGTGACCCCCGCTCTTCGGTTAAGTAAGCTTTATGTCGCGACGACACTCCCGGTAGCCGATACATTGCTGTAGAATACATTGCTATAAGTATATATATATATATATATGCTTTCCGTATCGTATGCTTTCCTATTCGAAGTTTATACGCTTTATGCAACTCTTCCATGATTCTCGTCTTGCTGGTTAGTGAAATTTCCAATTTTTGTTATTTTGAACATTTTTATGTTGACTGGGATTCGGCCATTTTTTCCCCACGGGCATGATCGATTGTTGTTTCGGGCGTGCAGAGTCTCTGGGAGCGTTTTCATGAAGTCAAATCTAGCGTCTAACCAGGAAATAGGGGTCGCAATCCCCCTTGACCTTTCTGTAACCCTGTAAACACAATCATTCCACCTATATATTTTCTTTTTTCATTTTAAATCTTATATATATATATATATATATATATCCTATATATATATATATATATATATAGGACGTAGGAGAGAATGCTACTGTCAAAGAAGTTAAAACAGACAGACAAAAAAGACAAACTAGAAGCTTTAAAGAGAGTTCTTACCTCTGTGTGCAAACTTAACTATAAGTTTAGCGATAATTTGTCGCTGAATGGGACGGATATTTGAGAAATATCGCCAAGTAAGTGATAATTTAATATCTCTAAAAATTATTTTAATTACTTTACAATCTCTGTCGCTTTGCGGGAATTAATATTTTCATAGTTCTTATTAAAAATATAGAAATTCCATTGTTCTTGCTGTAATTGTGATTTTAGAGGAGTGTTTTGTAAGGGGCTCATATTATTACGACTTTATTACAAAATACTAGAAAATGTAACCGGAGTTTCCAGGGATTAAAAGTCGGGAATAGGCTTAGTCACACCCCCACCCGCTTTTCAAAATTTATGATAAATTTAACCGTTGCGCAAACCGTAAATGAAAAAACTCCATTCGACATATGTGTAGCCACGCTCAACGATTTTACACGCGCGCACACAAACGTGCACTGCTCCCCATACCAGCGCCCAGTTACCAACAATCAACCGGAGCAAGAAGGTTAATCTTGTATTTTAAGCTTTTGGATGAGAATTAACAGCAATCAGAAAATAGGGTGATTAAAAAAATTGTTTTTTGTTAGAATGCAAAGATATGCATTTTGCCATACTATAGAATTGTTCCAATCTTTCACTTTGGGATCCGTCGACATAAGTAAAATGCAAATAAGAAAATATAATAGTATGACTATTTCAATGTGCTTAAAATTACATAAATATATGTGAAGGAATTGTGCTACGGATTCGGTTAAAAGATCGTTAAAAAGAACGCTCTTCGATTTTTTTCGATGTTGTTAAGATGAAAATCTGTAATAATATTTTCAATCACTTAGGAACCGATTTGTGTGAAAATTGCTCAAACTCGTGGCCCAACATAAAATAACTATTTAATTTATGTTTATAAAAAATCTCACTGGGCGTATGGGGAGCTGGTGACTGTCCAAAATTCAGATTTTGCACTACAGACTACACACACATACAGACATATATCTTCTTTTATTATGTAAAAGAACGATGTCTAACTTTGTTAAATAATACTAATTAAACCCGACGCAACAGGGATTTATTCGTCAAACAACACTTTTATGTAAAGAATTTAGGATTCATTATACCCTAGGTAATTTCAAATTTTAAATTTTAAAATGACCTACCACAGATAAACACAGGCTATGGTAAATATGTATTTAACTTATAAAATGTTTTCTAAAGGTATTTTCCCTTCATATTATGAAGTCACAACAACTTATGTGTCATTATTCCCTTCGTTTGAATAAAATTATGATTGTACTCAGATCTGGAGGTGAGATTGACATCTTCAGGTTCGTGACCAATCACGGCGCCAACTTGACAAGAGTGCGAATTCTGTCTAGGATGGAATCAAAATGCTTCAGCAGATTACGTTCCTAAGTGTCCTATCTGTGGCTCTATCGCGGATGTTTCGGTGAATTCTTTGAATGGCCCCCAGATGTCAGATCGTCGACGGCTGTTTGATTTGTCACTATAGTGCACGTCTTGCATGGACCCCAAGCAATTATCCTATATAGTACAGACTGTTTTAATATTGGGTTTCTCTTGAGTTGATCGAGTACGAAAGGTTGCCAGTAGTTTTGTCACTGGTACATGAATGTGTTTCTATGAAATTTCTGTACAATATTCAATATACAAATAGTATATTTAAACTTATTTATTCATGCAAGAATCTATGTAAAATAGTTGAATAAATGAATTAATTTCCTTACAGCTTTAGGTCTGTTCACAATTTTCTGAACGCTAGGAGATTTGATTGTTTGCTTTTCAACAGGTCAGAAATTAGAATTAAGCCACATCAGGTTTAGAGAGTGCACTTTAGGAGGTACTGCACAATACTGTAGGAAATACTGTATAAAGTATAAACGTCCCCTACGTACATAGTATAATGAGGAAAGTGTTGCGACGGAATCATAAATTCAAATTCGAGTTTTCGAAGGAAGAGCACATTATTGTCATTCTTTAACTGGAATGGAATGTTTTTGAGGTGATACATGTGTGTATGTACATATGTGTGTCTGCATCTCACAAGCAATTGAAACGTTTTGAAATACTTTAGTACGATTATTAATCATACTTAATATTGGAATCATATTGATTTAAAATGTAATCAAATGTTTTAAAAAATCTACAAAATATGCATGCGTGCAGACTAGGATTACTTAATTAATGGGGCAAATTAATATAAATTCTAGAACTTAACTTTTTTTCAGTATTTCAGCAACTCTTTTTCTTTTCTTATTTTCATTTTATAACACACGCCAATCTAGTATGATGATGTTATTACTAAGCACACAAATTTTCATAAGAATTCATCAAACGGTTCTTGAATTATCATGCGCGAAAATTCAAAAATCTGATATGTTGATGAAAACGCGTTCAAAGTAATGCATTTATGCTTAGTATTGTATTGTTGATGCATTGTATTTCCTTAATAACTCCAGAAATAATTAACATTGAGAAATACCAATGGTACCAAATTGTTCAGAAATGATCTGTCTTTACATCTAAATAATAATAAAAAATATTTTTTTATGATTTTAAGATTATGGCGTCTCAAAATTCTACTCTACAATAATATAAGAAGAAACAAGAAAGATCAATCATGCTTATAGCATTGATTATGAAACACTTTCCAACATCAATGCAATTTTATTTAAACAAGTCTAAAATGCAATACATTCCTCGGTAATATTTTAAACCTTATCACAATACTACATTAATTTATTAGATTTTAAAACTTAAACCTTCATTGAAAAAAATGAACTTCATTCAAATGACGGCATTGCAATATTATCTTTTCATAGCATGGTCACGTGATCGCTTCATGTAAGAGGTGTAATTATTATTCTATTTTTAATTTAAAAAACTACAGAATATATTCTTCTGATTTTTTTTATATATATTTTATGGAACAATTTGACTATTACCTACAATTTTCGAAGCAATTTATGAATTTTAAATCCGCTTAAAAAATTTGAAAAATTAGGTCCCATAGGGCTCAATGTATTTCATTTTTCAATCCGGGTTCAATCCAAAACTAATTGGGTGATATTATTCATTTATATTCCCATAGGTCCTACAGACCGTCTGAATAACATACTAAAATTTCATTTCGATTAAGTCATTTTTACGGCAGTTATCGAGCTAACGGACAGACTGACAAGCAGAATTAATAAAGTCATAAACACTTTTCAACTTTGTTGTAAAATGTTAACAAGAAAGATCAATCATGCATAAGCATTGATTATGAAACACTTTCCAACTGAAATGTAATTTCATTTAAAAATTTCTAAAATGTGATTCATTCAGTGGTAATATCTTTTACATTATCACAGTACTACAGTAATTTATTATACTTAAATATTTAAAACTGTATCGAAATATAAATCATCTGATTCTTTATGCAAAATCAATGAATATTTTATTCATATAACTTGTATTCCAGACTCTAGAGCTAAATAATTTTGTGTGAAAGAAATTCAGCAATTCTTATGTAATTCATCTTACAATCGCTTGAGATATTTGCATTCTGCATATGTTAAAATTAGGCTTCCTTGAAGAAATAATAAAAGTTTAGGGATCATTTAAAATCACAACTATTGTAATTGCATAGGCACGGAATTTAGATACACAGATAATACACAGATAATATATATGTGTATGTGTATGTACTCAAAGTATTGGAATCGTGCAGAAGATCGGAACTCGAATTTTCAAAGTATCTACACGTTTTGGGACTTCTAGAACACGAAAAAACTACTTTTAGGAAGACGTCTATATGTGTAAGGGTGTATCTGTGTATGTTTCTGTGTGTCTGTGTGGATATTACATCCACTCTAATTGAAAAACTAATGGACCGAATTTCATACAATTTGGTAGGTATGTTTTTTGTGGGAAATCCTGATGTTCATTAGATTATAGTACGATTCGTAATAAAAGAATCTGCCTTCTTTGCGAAATGGCCGCTGAAATTGCCTTTATCCACTCTAGCTAAAAACTAATGAACCAAATTTAACAAAATTTGGAGTATAATATTTCAATAACCTACAAGTGATTTATATACCAAATTTAACAAAATTTTGTATATAAATCATTTGTAGGTTATTCTACTACGATTCGGGAAAAAGGAACGGGCTATTTTTGCGAAATGGCCAGCAAAAATCGTTATATATAAAAATAAAAGACTACGTGTGCTCAATTATATCAATTAAATTCCTATTTTATATATGATTTTTGACAACAAAAAGAATAAGACTAACCCCATTACTCTAGGACTAGCCGTTCTTGAGATATTCTAGTTTTTTCGCGTTTTCGCTACGCCACCTTTGACAATAAGTTCAGCTATCAAATGAGAACTTAATTTAAGTTTAACGTGCAAATTCAATGTCATTTAAAATACTTATGTTGTGCAGATAAACTCAAATTATCATTGAATAAATAAAGAGAACGAATATGAGTCTGCAGGGAAAGACATGTGCTGTCCACATCAGAATTTTTAACAATATTACACCAATGATTTATAGAAGTGAACGGGGATTATTTTCAGGCCATTTCGAAAAAAATGTATGATCTATATTTAAAGATCCATCAAATTTTTGTCGAATAAAATGTTCAACAAATTTAAGCTGTGTACCAAATTTTAACTCTCTAGGACGTAGGAAAGTGCATTTAAAATGCCATCAATTAAATTTATCATGAAGAGTTATATAAAATTTTAAAAAAATGAAAAATTGTTATCTACCAAATTTATTTTAAAATATGAAGCCACTCCCATATGCAAAAGGTTTAAACAAATGGAGAGATATTTATTATATAATATCTCTCTCTTTTCTTTCTGGAAGATATCCCAAAGTCAGAATTTAATTGAATTTGTTTGTTTCCCTATATTAAATAATTTTTTTAATTAAAAAACTACTTAACATATTTTACTGAATTTTTTTTTATATATTCTATGGGATAATGTGAATATTTCCTAAAAATTTCGAAGCAATTCGTGAATTTTAAATTTACTTAAAAAATGTTTGAAAAATTAGGTCCCATAGGGTTCAATGTATTTCATTTTTTCAACCCGGGTTCAATAAAAAACTAATTGGGTGATATTATTTATTTATATTCCCATAGGTCCTACAGACTGTCTGAACAACATACTAAAATTTCATTTTGATAAACTCATTTTTACGGCAGTTATCGTGCTAACGGACAGACAGACAGACAGACAGACAGACAGACAGACAGAATGAATGAACAAAGTCATAAACACTTTTCAACTTTGTTGTAAAGTGTTAAAAATGGTTAATAATGTCCTATTTAATTATAGAAGTCCTACCTCTAGGAAATAAAATGCCCTGCCAAGATTTTACACTGTTGCCAAAATCCTTTTCGCTAAAACCACCAAATTTTTTAAAGATCATTCTTCATTTTCTACATCACAAACTTTTTTGCCTTCGCTGGCATTCTTTTCTGCGTTGACACCTCCTTTTGTTTATTTTGATCCCATTTTAACATCGTAATTTTTCTCACACTTCGCAAACTCAGAACAGAGAAGATTTATTTATTTTTCTGTGCTGTTTTAAACACATTTTCTCCTTTGCCAACATTTTTTATGTTGCATATTCTTAGCTTTGAATAAAGGAAGTTAATTTAAATAAATGTATGATGGTATATCGAAAACATTAACATTTAGATGAAAAACTATGTAATGTTTCAGAAATCGGAAATATAGGTGCCTTTTTACAAATTTGTTTAGATTTGACAGATCTGATTAGATCTGACAAATCTGATTAGATCTGACATATCTGATTTAGATAGTTCTAGTGACTCTCCTCAAGGCTGGAATCAGTCTGTTCGACAGTTCAATAGCGTCATCATAAAATTTTTAAGATCGGGGGGGGGGGGGGGTACAACAGAAAAGTTTATAAATCTCAATACTATTTTACTAAACGGTACTAAACAAAAAAATTTGACATAATTAAGCATAAAACTGGTTATTTATGGCTCACTGATTGCGAAACTTAACAGTTTAAACCATTGTAGTGAAACATAGCTTCGATACAATGTTTGTATTCGTGATTTGATTAACCACCATAGGGGGTAGCATGTTGCCCCCACCCCACGAGGGGATACATTGTAACATACTTGGTATCAATCAAAAAATGTTTTTCAAAAAAAGCCCTTTAAAATGAAATGTAATATACTATAATTGTGATCTTTTGTACCAACAATACAGATTTTTCAAACATTTTCTTGCAAATTTTTCAAAAAGAATAAAAAAATCGCAAGCTACATAAAATCGGATTTTAGTATGTGAAAATCGAGTTAAGTTACATTCCAGTTAATAAAACTTGTAGTTAGAAAGCCTAAGACCAACTTTTTAGAGATTTAAGCGGGCTACAAAAAGCTGATTATGTGTTTCCGGATGCAGAAAAGTGTGACTTTTAGTTTTTATTAAGCAAGAATGCTTCATAGTTCACCAAATATATATGACAGGCTCTGCTATAGAACTTTATATTACATTTCAGACACATTTTAAGCCAACCTCAATAATTCTACAGTAATTAAAAATACTTTAACCATTCTTAAAACGATCACTCAATGAATATTCTATTATTCGTTAGTTTGGTTATTCATTAGCAGTAGAATTGTGAGTCACGTGCATTTTTTAAATGCATGATTAAAGTACATATTTATGCATTAAAAACATACTTTGGCAAATGCCTTTATAACGACCAAAACCATTGTTCATTATTTAGAGGACCTATTATTTGTTGATAATATGCAGAACTGAATATACTTTTGGGACTGGAAATTAGAAATAATGTGCCTTAAATAGAGGTATCCACTATTGGGAAAGGCCCGTTAAGAAGACTTTATTGAAAATGTTAATTCGATGAACAATTCAACCCCAGTGTCTATTTACCTTACACCTTTCTGGTAGGTCGGACGGTCTGGGTCTCAACAACAACCCCAGTGTCTATGACGCAGTGCACATCAATGTATATTACGCCTAGTTTTTGTTTCATTAACACTTGAATTATAATCCAAGTGCATTTTTGAAACATATTATTGGATGTGTCCGCTGTTAGGAAATGTCCGTTAGGGATACATTACTGAAAACATTTTCTTTTCCTGTATGATCATTGGACACTGTCTATTACGTTTATTTTTTTGTCCTTTTCATTAGTACTTGAATTATGATCGAAGTGCATATTTAAAATGCATGATTACACATTATAAACATACTTTAGCAAATGTGATTTCAACGCCTAAATCAATTGTTCATTATTTAGAGGACCTATTATTTGTTGATAAGTATACAGAAGTGAATATACTTTTGGGACTGGAAATAAAAAATAATGTGCCTTAAATGTAGGTATCCACTATTAGGAAATGCCCGTCAAGGAGACTTTATTGAAAATGTTAATTCGATGAACAATTCCACTTCGGTGTCTATATGAATTGGACTCGGTAGGCCGGGGTTCGATTCCCGTCACTGCTAAAACTGCCGCTGTGTTCACACGAAGTACGATCACGTTAAACATGTGGGTCCGAAAGTCTTTCTTAGAAGTTGGTGGTAGGGGAAGGAGGGTAAGGTCCCTGTGGATGCCTCCCCCACTGGGTTCCGGTCTAAATTGGGTGGCACTTCCAGGCCGTCCAAACAGTTACCTTACACTTTTCTGGTAGATCGGACGGTCTGGGTCTCAATAACAACAACAACAACCCGGGTGTCTATGACCCAGTTCGCACCAGTGTCTATTACGTATATTTTTTTAATCAGCGCTTGAAGTATAATCAAAATGCATTTTAGAAATATATTATTAAGGTGCATATTTCCGAATTAAAAACATATTTTAGCAAATGCGTTTTTAACGACCAAATAAATTGTTCGTTATTCAGATAACCGACTATTTGTAGATAAATGCACAGAACTGAATATAATACTTTTGGGACTGAAATTAAAAATAATGTGCATTAAATTTAGGTGTCTGCTTTTAAGAAATGTCCGTTAAGGAGGCTTTACTGAAGACGATTTTTTAACGATCATAGCGCACTAGTGTCTATTACGTAAGGCACACCAGTGTCTGTTCGTTTATTTTTTTTTTGTGTGTGTTTCATTAGTTCTTGTGAATCATTAGCTCAAGTGCATTTTCGAAATGCATAATTTAAATGCATATTTAAGCATTAAAAATTTGAACATGCTTTACCAAATACTTTTTTAACGACCGAAATATTTTTTCATTATTCAGAGGACCTATTCTTTGTAAATAAATACCCAAAACCGAATACACTTTTGGGACTGAAAATTAAAAAATAATGTGCGTTAAATGGAAGTGTCCACTATTAGGAAGTGTCCATTAAGGATACTTTATTGAAAATGTTATCTCAATGAACATTCCACCCAAGTGTCTATGACGCAATGCAGACTAGTGTCTATTACGCAGTACACTCCGTTTATTTATTTATTTATTTATTTTTGCTGGTTTCATTAGCATTTGAATTGTGATCGAAGTGCATTTTTAAAATGCATGATTAAAGTGCATGCTTACACATTACAAACATGCTTTAGCAAGTACGTTTTTAACTCCCAAAATAATTTTCCTTTATTCTGAGGACCTATTTTTTGTAGATAAATACACATAATAGGATATATTCTTATACTCTTATTACACAGGATATACTTTTGGGACAGGAAATTAAAAATTATGTTCATTAATTTTAGATGTTCGGTTTTAGGAAATGCTAGTTCAGAGGTTTTGCTGGAAATTTTTTCACATTGAATATTGCACACCCAGTGTCTATTACATGCAATTTTAATACTGGAACATATTGAATCGCTAGGGAGGGATATGATAGCTAAAACTAACCCTTTGGCGACGCCATTGTGATAGTTTGGTAGTTGATTGCACTTTTTAGAGATTATATGCGATTGAAACTGAAAAGTACAAAAAAAGGTGAATGCTTAAAACTTATAACAAATTTAATATTACCAATACACGACTTTTTCTATAAATGAGATTCTCTATTCGGGACGTTCTCAAGATATTGTAAATTAATATTTTCCTACAGTGAGCCTGATAGCTCTGACAGAAATTAATTGATTTCTATGAAATTTTGCATACTTACCTTAATCGATAACAATAACTGGTGTTCTGCAAATAATCACAGGAAGGCTTTAATGTTTTTTTATCTAGAATATCGAGATATATCCATTTGTTGAACAGCAAGTCCCATATTTTCCTCATAATCTCACAAAAAAACGAAATTTATGGTAAATAAAACTTCCCGCCAAATGCAAAAACCAAAAACCTCTTTTCATAAAAATTATGAAATCCCTAAATGATTTGCAAAATTGGTTGCGATTAAAGTAGGCTAACTACCTGTGGTTTGAAAGAATATTATGATCCTACAACAGGGTATACTAGATTTGAAAGTGCAGCGCCGGTCCCGCAAGAACTTGATTTTTTTTAAGCATTATTTGTACTTGCGGGGAATTTTGTACAATGATGTAGTGTTTTTGTGAGAATTCAATACATTTTGTTGTAATATTCACCACCATAGATGTGCAATTATGATATAGCAGGTATATACATCGGGATATCCCAGTATTTCAGGCACGGGGATTGCACTAGGAGCACCCGAGTTTGATTCTCGACTCTGCACAAGCAATCCACGTACTTACGTGAAAGACGGGCACGTTAATTCTGTAGGTCCGAAAATTATTCCGGGAGGTTGGTGGCAAAGGAAGGAGGGTGAGTTAACCTGAGAACCCAGACCGTCCAGCTTACTGGAGGGTATGGAACAATTGAATGAACGGCCGGGAATGAGGGTGTGGTCCCTGTTGATGTCGCCCCCACTTGTTTCCGGACTAAATTGGGTGGTGCTGCTCTGGCATTCCAGACAGATACCTTACACCTTCATGTACGTCGGACGGTTTGGTGGTTGAAAGAAATATTGGTATAGCAGGCATTGCGCATTCTACTTCACCACTGAGAACATTTAGTTATGTTTTTACAATTTCTGATATTCTAAATAAAGTTCATCTTTAAATTTGAAAAACATTGCTTGCATCCTTTTCTGCGCTGACACTTCCTTTTGTTTGTTCTGATCCCATTTTAGCGTAGCAATGTCTCTCACACTTCGCAAACTCCAGAACAGAGAAGATTTATTTATTTTTCTGTGCTCTTTTAAACACATTTCCTCACATTTTAATAGAAAAGTATATACTTTCCAACGGTACAAAAAAAAATGAGCCATTTTTCATAAAAATCGATACAGTAAGTCTGTAAATCTGTCAACACTAATGATAAAAAAATGGCTGGAACGGCAATCATGAAAAGGGCCATTTTAAAGTTATTTTTTCTCCGATGCTTCCG
>OX578153.1:22515413-22620413 GCA_951213105.1 Amaurobius ferox
AGTTAAAATGTTGTGGTCATAAAATTTTGAAATAATATAGTGTAAAAAAACGTCAAGAAACTTTTAAAAAAAAGAAACAAACGACTAGAATTACACAATTTAAATCGCAGAACAAAACGGAAAATGGTATTCAAAAGAGATTAATGGCTTCTACAAATATCAATATTTAAAATTTTTATTTTAGAGTCCATCCTTACAGTCAATTTGGCACTAACCCCAAAATCTCCAAGAGCAACATCCATTGATCATTATATATTCAGGTTCTATATGAAATTTCAAGCGGATTTCTAAAAAAGTTTGCCATTTTTAAAGGGTGTTTCAGCTATTTGCATGTGTTTGAAATCTGCTGATCCTAATGTTAAACGGGTTTTAAAGTTTTGGAGATATATTCACTGTAAATCAATTTTCCAAAAAATTTATCAAAAATTATTCAAATTTATTCAAAAAATTTATTCAAAATTATTATTCAAAAAATCTTATTTTTGTTTACTTTTCTACTAAGAAACCAAAACAAAATTCATATAAATTTTAATATTTAAACATATTTGAAATATTTATTATTAATTATTAAATTATTAATAACTAATTCATAAAAATTATGAATAGTAACAGCTGTTAATTTAAACATCATTTGATGCTGCTGCATGTGTATAAATGCTAAAACGGTATGAATTAGAAAAATCTGATGTGGGCAGCACATGACTTTCCCTGCAGACTTATATCCACGTTCTCTTTATTTTAATTAAATTTATTTCACTTTTAATTCAATTTTCGTTCTCATTCGGTAACCGGACTTATTTTCAAAGGTGGCGTAGAGAAAATACGAAAAACTAAAATATCTCGAGAACGGCTAGTCCTAGTGTAAAGGGGTTGGTCTTATTCTTTTCATCGTTAAAAATTACGTATTAAACGAGCATTTAATGCATATATTTGAGTATACCTAGTTCTTTAGTTTAGATTTTGACGATTTTTGCGGGCCATTTTGCAAAAAAAGGCAGGTTATTTTTTTACGAATCGTACTAAAATCTAATCAGCACCAGAGTAACCCACAAGTGACTCATTTATCGAATTTTGTGATATTCGGTCCATTAGTTCTTCAGTTAGAGTGGATACAAGCTTTTGCGGGCCATTTCGCAAAAAAAGGCGGGTTTTTTTTTTATCCCAAATCGTACCCAAAACTAATCAGCACCAGACTCGCCCACAAGTGACTTACCTACCAATTTTTTTGAAATTCGGTCCTTTAGTTTTTTAGTTACAGTGGATACAAAATCTGCACAAACAGACAGACAGACAGACACACAGACAGACAGACAGACAGGCAGACAGACACACACACAGACGTCACGCTACAAATGAGTTTTTCGTATTCTAGGGGTCTCGAAACTTGTAGATCTGTCGAAAACTCGAGTTGCGATTTTCGACATGATTCCAATACTTTCCCTATACATTACCATGTACTGCAGGGAAAGTAAAAAAAGGTAAGGTGACTTGAAGAATTTTTCGGTCTCAGTTTACATCTGATTTTTACTTTTTATAGCATAGAGAACCAAACTATGAATTTCCAGTTGCTCAAATAACGCTATATCTAATAAGCTACTGCGACGATTTTCTTTTATTTCTATTTTTGATAGGAATTTAGACTACCGTAAACGGAATATGTAATTTTTTCATATTTTCTAGCCTCTAAAATTTAAAAGAATTAAAATATTACGCTTTTAAATAGAAAATGAACTATAAATCTCCGGCTGCCCAGATAACGCTCTATCTAATGGGCTACTGTGTCGATTTTCTTTCACTTCTACTCCTGATACGAATTTAAACTACCATGATCGGAATATTTACTTTTATCATCTTTTCCACTCTCCGAAATTTAAAAGAATTAAAATATTACGCTTCTAAATAGAAAATGAACTATAAATCTCCGGCTGTTCAGATAACGCTCTATCTAATGGGCTACTGTGACGATTTTCTTTCACTTCTACTCCTGATACGAATTTAAACTACCGTAATCGGAATATTTACTTTTATCATCTTTTCCAGTCTCCGAAATTTAAAAGAATTAAAATATTACGCTTCTAAATAGAAAATGAACTATAAATCTCCGGCTGTTCAGATAACGCTCTATCTAATGGGCTACTGTGACGATTTTCTTTCACTTCTACTCCTGATACGAATTTAAACTACCATAATCGGAATATTTACTTTTATCATCTTTTCCAGTCTCCGAAATTTAAAAGAATTTAAATATTACGCTTCTAAATAGAAAATGAACTATAAATCTCCGGCTGTCCAGATAACTCTCTATCTAATGGGCTACTGTGACGATTTTCTTTCGTTTCTATTCCTGATACTAATTTAGACTACTATAAATGGAATATTTATTTTTATTATCTTTTTCAGCCTCTAAAATTTAAAAGAATTAAAATATTACTCTTCTAAATAGAAAATT
This sequence comes from Amaurobius ferox, assembly GCA_951213105.1. Lineage (NCBI taxonomy): Eukaryota > Metazoa > Arthropoda > Arachnida > Araneae > Amaurobiidae > Amaurobius > Amaurobius ferox. The sequence continues at coordinate 22,517,863 of OX578153.1, forward strand.
AATCCTGCTTAATTCATTGCACGAATTATCCGCTATGCAAAATAATTTATGCGTTAGTTTTCCAATTTCAGAAATCAATTCACCATTCATTTTCGAATTGTCCCCTAAACGTTTCGTCTTAAACATTAAAATGGGAAACTGCTTCTTAAAATGATTATTCATTCCTGGAATTTTCAGAAATAATTTCGAATTTCGCACTCCGCTACCACATTGCAAGTTTTAAAAATGAGGTCTTTCAGAAAATGGTCGAGAATATGCCGAGAAAATTTTAATTAAGTTAATCCAATCTGAATGGAATGGTAGCCTGTCATTTAACCAATACTTGAAAGTGATAGCAACGATATATCATGTGTAATAAATGAAATACCTTCAAGGAAAAAGTAAATTAATTTCCAGCTTAAATCAAGAAGTGAAATTATACTTGAAGTGAAATTTATTAGCATACTCTCTTAAATTCTCTTCTCCTTGGTCGAGTTCCGAGATATTTGAGGGGGATCTGGGACTGGAAATCTTATTTCTCTTCTTTATGAATAATTTTATTAATAAATTTTACATACAAACAGTTTTCTTTAATTGTGTGTAAATGTATTATGCAAAATAAATAAAAATATATTATAAATATTTAAAAATATTTAAATTTAAAAAATTAAAATTGAAGTTTCAAATTTGATATAATTATGAATTTGCACACTATTTATAAAATACATGTACTGATATTTCAGAAAAGCATGCCTAATTAATTTACTTAATATATTACATTAAGTAAATTTAATTAACCTAATTAATTTGCAAAATGCATTTTATTATTTTAATATACTTGAAATTATATTTTAATTATGATATTTTATAATTATAATATTTTAATTATATTATTAATTATACCTAACTAGAAGGTATGCCCGACATATGGCAGGATTCAAAATTTGCAAAATATTACCTCCCATTTGGCGTCATTTTTTATCAATTTGGCGACATTTGCGACGTCCCACCAATTTCTTTGCCAATTTTTTTGCTGAAAGAATGAAAGATATATAGGATTACATAATAGGATTGCATGATATCCCCAATTTACTATGTCGTCTTAATTTGTTAATTTATTGTAAACATTTTCATATTACCCCTCCCTCTTGTCATATAAAAAAATATGTTTATAATGCTTCTGCTAATCGCATTATTCAATTTCCTGAGTTTAAGCTACTTTGCAGTGCTATCCGTGATTTACGTATCAATATTAGTTTCTGTGAACGATCTTGCTATTTTTGGCATGGAGAATTCGTTGCTTACTTCTATCCCGCCATTGCTGATTCATATTTTTTATTATATGCATGTTCGTTTAGCCCATGTCCGCAATGAATTAAGGATGTGTCATTCTAATAAACTTTCCATTTGGACCAACAGATCCAATTTCTTTAATGCTTCGAGTAATGCTTTTCAGTCCAAAAATTTCCACAATTCTGAACCCACTCTCATTTTTGATCACGCTTCCTTTGATGATGTTCCTTTTTAAACTTGCCATCCTATTTTGAAATATTCTCGCCATGACTTTCTTGTCTTTAAACCTATTCCATTTCTCAGCTTAAATATCTTAAATCTTTCCCATTTGTCAATTGCACTTCCCATGTTATTCACTTTATTCGGCGTACTGCCCTTAAGCAAGGCCCTAAGTTTGCTTATCCCTTGTTAACTTCATTTCTGTTAATTTGATTCCCCCTGTGGATGATGTTTTGATTCATGTGGCCCAAGCCCATAAGGAGAGAGCAATATTTGTTATGTATTGTTCAATTTCTAATTTTCATAATGATAATAAATTTAAAAATAAACTATGTCCTTTCATGTTGAAATCTCTGAGCTTAATAAGCTTAAATCCTGCTCTAATTTAGTTATTTTATCTGTCGATAAAAATAATCAGCTTATTATTGCCAATAGTGATGATTATGCCAATTTCATGCAGAAGTGTATTGCCGAGATGGTTTGCATTTATGTTAAAAAATTTCCTGCTGCTGCTATTAACTCTAGGATTGCTAAACTTAAAAAATATTCCGATCTTCCACTATTAAATCTGCTGTTTACCGTACTTCTCATCTAAAATCCCAAATTTTCGGACAAATTGAATTTCATAAAGTTAGCCATTCTATGAGTCCTATTGTGTCTAAGTATAATATTCCTACCTATTTTTTAGAAAAAGAATTAGCTAATTTTCTTAAACCGTTTTTTAATAACCATGTTTATTCTCTAAGTTCTACTAAAAATTGTATTAGATATCTCTTTAATACTATTTTTGTTCCAAATTGCACTTTTCATGGTTTTGACGTTATGTCCCTGTTTCCAAATGCTCCCGTTTCTACTGCTATTAATATTATTGCAAAAATACTTTATGCCAAAATTATACAATTCTCTCTATCAACGCAATAACTTCTGCATTGAACATTGTCACAGAGACAAATTACTTTAGTTTTCGTGATAATATAGTTTTGTAAACAGCAGGCGCCCCTATGGATAACCCTCCATTTGGTATTTTGGCTTAGGCTGTGTTACAGGAGCTCGAGAACGAGATATTGCCTTTTATATCTCTTATACCTATTCTATGTGCAGTTATATGGATGATGTGTTTATTATTTGGAACCACAGTTTAACCGATATCCTTAGTTTTTTGGATAATGTTAATAATTTTTACCACTCTGTTAATTTTACCGTTGAACAAGAGTCTAATTTTTCTTTAACTTTTTTCTATGTTCTTGTTTCCGTAACTCTCTTGGTTTCCATACTTCTGTTTTTCGTAAACCTAAGTTCTCTAATTCTCTAATCTTTTATTTCTTATTTTAATCGTGCTTTTATCGTTTGTTCATCTATTTCGGCTTTAGTTACTGATTTTGACTTTATCTTTAACCTTGGCCATGAGACCGCTTACTCTTTTGAGTTTATTTATAGAATATTTTTCATTACTCGCTATAATTTTATTCATCCTAATACTAACTTTATTCCTTTTCCTGACCTTATGCTGTATAAATCTAGTCTTCCTTTTCACCCGGAGATTTTTCGTCCTCTAATTCATTTTTGCCATGAATTTAAGGTTAAGTGCGCCCATTCTACCGATACGACGTTATTTAATCGTATTCGTTCAGATAAATTTAAGGATAAAAATAACTTTATTTGCCAACTTTATGTATACATTGTCCCCTCCCCCTTATCTCCCGAAAATAACTTATGTTCTACATTGGTAGTACTAAACGCACCGTCGATAGTCTTTTAGCTGAACATACTCGCGATGTTAAAAATGGTTACCTGTCCACAGCTCTAGCCCAGTATGTTATTAAATGTAATTTTCAACCTATGTTTGATAAAACTTTTCTTTTGATTTGCTTCAATAACCCCCATAATATTTTACTTTATTAATCCGTTTTCATTCTGCTTTACCGTGATTCTGTTTGCAATTTTGATCCAGTTTATGCCCTTAGTTACTCTTCGCGTCTCGTTCTCGACTCACTACGTGTTAAACCATTATATGATTTTCTGAATATTTAGTAGATGTTTTATTTAGTTTTTAACGACATTTTTATTGGTTTCCATTTAATTTATGAACCTTTTTCCTGTTTTTACTTTCCCTGCAACACATGGTAATGTATGGGGAAAGTATTGGAATCATGCTGAAAAGCGCAACTCGAGTTTTCGACGGATCTACACGTTTCGAAACCTCTAGAATACGAAAAAACTATATTTAGCGTGACGTCTGTGTGTGTGTCTGTGTGTCGGTCTGTCTGTCTGTCTGTGCAGATTTTGAATCCACTCTAACTAAAAAACTAATAGACCGAAATTCATAAAATTTGGTAGGTAAGTCACTTGTGGGCGAATCTGGTGTTGATTAGTTTTGGGTACGATTCGGGATAAAAGAACCCGCCTTTTTTTGCGATATGGCCCGCAAAACCCTGTATCCACTCTAGCTGAAAAATGAATGGACCGAATTTCACAAAATTCGGCATATAAGTCGCTTATGCTGGTGCTCATTAGATTTTAGTACGATTCTGAAAAAATAACCTGCCTTTCTTTGCAAAACGGCCCGCAAAAATCGCCAAAATCTAAAATAAAAAACTGTATGTTCAAATATATCCATTAAATACTTGTTTCGAACGTAATTTTTAATGAAGAAAAGTATAAGACCAACCCCATTACACTAGGACTAGCCGTTCTATAGATATTTTAGTTTTTTCGTATTTTCTCTGCACCACCTTTGAAAATAAGTCCAGTTATCAAATGAGAACGAAAATTGACATAAAAGTGAATTAAATTTAATTGAAATAAAGAGAACGTGGATATAAGTCTTCAGGGAAAGTCATGTGCTACGCACATCAGATTTTTTTATTTTATAATTAAATTATATTTTAAATGCCTCGTATTTAAAAATTCAAAATGATTGATATGTAAATTTTGTCTAGGGGTTATGGCCTGTATTTAAGCTCATGTTCGCCTTTTATTTTCATTTTGCCACTGATGATGGACATTGTAATGCCAGAAAGCGCTATGGCTGTATAATTTTAGTACGTCGTTAAAGGATATTTTAATAAAATACGTTTAATTATGGCCAATTTTTAGGTTGTCTTTATTTTTAAAATATTGATTATTTTGACGTGTTTTCATACATTTTGTACTTTCTAATAGTATTCACAGTGGATTCAATGAATCTTGAACCGCGCTTCTGCGTCAACATTTCGAATTTTAAAATTCTTCAGACATAAGGTTTTCTCTATACAATATTACAAGAAAATTAAACTTAAATGGTTTAGATATGCATTTGAAAGGAAAATGAAACTGAATTATTCATCAATTTATTCTATCCCAGAAGTATTCAATATATAGAATTTATAACACGCTCGTTTTCCTATGTTAGAAATTAATTCCAGATGTACATTCCAAATGTTACCAAACTGTTCCATTTCAAACATTAAAACGGGAAAATGTCTCCGAAAATTAACATTCATTTAGGATATTATCAGAAATCAATTTCCAATTCTTAATCACCGCATTTGAAATTTGAAGATTAGGGTTTAAGACAGTGGTTGCATTTCTTAAGTAGTTGTAATGGGTATGTTTTGTGAATGTTTCAGAAGTAATGTGGGAAGTAAAATTGATTATTATTATTTACTGATTTCAAGTAGTTCTCACCCTTAGAAAATGTTATATTTTACTAGAACAAATCATCCGACGTTGCCCTGGTCCTAAATAGTACTGACACAGATAACACCACTCAATTAAAAGATAGCCTGTTTCAAACTAAAATCATTCCCGAGCTCTGTATTTTCATGACCAACAATGCCAGTTCATGTCGTGACCAACAATTAACTGAACAACAATGTCAGTTACTGTCATGACCAATAATGTCAGTTCATTCTCATGACCAACAATGTCATACACCGTTTGCATAATACGCCCTAAATAAGCTCCTTTAATACGTCCAAAATAAAGGGGCTGAAAATACTTAAAATCACAAAAAGTAAACCGCACTGCAGGCCCGATGCACGGGAATAGGGCGCTTCGGTTCCAACACAACCTCTATTAATAAAGTTTTTTTTTTTTTTAAATAAAGGGTTTCTATCAATAAAAGGATTTTATTTATAAAGGGCTTCTATTAATAAGGGGCTTCTATTAATAAAGGGATTTTATTAATAAAGGGCTTTTATTAATAAAGGTATTTAATTAAACTTCCGTATGCCAGTGAAATTAACATGTTTATCGTATCTACGGGGGCTGATATATATGAAACCACAGATTAAAAATATAGTAAAATTAAAAAAAAAATTAAATAATATCTTACCGCGTACTTATAATGATAATATAATAACAAACTAAAAAATTAAAATGGAATCTTTTAAATACGCAAAGTTAGAAAACAGATAAAAACTGTATTTCGTTTAGAAAACACTGTTTTTCATGTTTGAAAAAAATATTTGTCATTTTATTAAAACACTGACTTCGTATCTTTTTGCATTCGGAAATTACCTGCTCCGATAAATGTTATATTGAAGTCGAATTTTCAACGGATATCCGGCTTTAAGTGTTCGTAACTTTTAAACTAATTTGAATAAAAAACGAAACAAATACCGAATTGTATCGTCTGGGATCCTGAAGTACCTCTGTACCGAATTTTGCTACTGTCTGAAGCGTCGATTTTCCACTACAGACGGCATAGATTCATAGACAAACATGTTCCTTTACTATGTGAGATATTTTCCAATTGTTAGGTAGCATGTAAGGTTAATAATGCAAAAAGCAACACCATGGTATATAAGGAAAAATTAAATAATGTAGTTAAGCACAAATGACTGAACAATACAGAATGCAGTTTTGAGGATATGTTGGAGTGCTTTTCAGACCAGATGACAACCGTAATATCTAGTATCTTAAAATTTTGATAATAAAAGTTATTTTGAAAAGATTGAGCTTCATGGAAAAAACTAGAAAGAATTACGGGACACTGCCTGGGTCCTAAAAGAGCGCTCGCTACATAAATTATACATTTACAGAATCACCTCTTCAGACCATCTCAATTATTGCTCACCGCAAGCTGGGAAAGCAAGTCAAAAAAATAAATAAATAAGTAAATATATGAATAAATAATTAAATAAAATAAAATGAAATAAAAAATAAAATAAATAAAAGGAAAAAATAAGTGTAAGGCGGGACTTAAAACTCACGTGAGTCCCATGGCAGGCATGCGCAGAAAAGTCCACCAGCACCCGGAGAAAGAAGTCTTTTCGTAAGAGGAATTGAAAATCTCAATTTTTATGCGTTTGCTTAAAAATAACAAGCAAAATAATGCAGTATTGAAAAAAAAATTGTTGAAATTTGAAGATATACACATAACTTTTGCCAGGCCAACGGCCGTACCGTGCTGAAAACACCGGTTCTCGTTAGATCACCGAAGTCAAGCAGCATCGGGCGCGGTTAGTACTTGGTGGGTGACCACCTCGGAACACCGCGTGCTGTTGGCCATCTCGGGTGCGGTATCCCCGTGGTTTGCGCTCTAGATTTGCACGCTACCACAAATGCCGCCGTGTTCATGCGGAGTACGATCACGTTAAACATGTGGGTCCGTAAGTCCTTCCGAGAGGTTGGTGGTAGGGGAAGGAGGGTACGGTCCCTGTGGATGCCTCCCCCACTGGGTTCCGGTCTAAATTGGGTGGCACTTCCCGGCCGTCCATACAGTTACCTTACACCTTTCTGGTAGGTCGGACGGTCTGGGTCTCAACAACATCAACAACAACATAACTTTTGCCAAACTATAGAAATATGCTAATCTTTCGTTTTTGGATGCAGCTAAATAAATATCAATTAATCCAAAGAAAGCAAATTTCGATGTACTGAAAAAAATGGATATGAAGGATTTGTATTACGGATTTGGTTCAAACATTGTTAGAAATAACGTTATTTGATCTTTCCAATAGTGTCAAGATGCAAACTTTGTGATTATATTCTTAGTCGCTAAAGAACCGATTTATGCGAAAATCACTCAAAATCATACTACAAAGTAGGATCAAAAAGTTCGGAGACTGTACTGATATCTCCAACCCTGATTGGAGGAGAGGGGAACTATTTTACAGTGGCGTAGCGTAGAGGCACATGTGACGGTTTTTCCAGACAATGTGAGTCAGTGAGCTGTAGTCGTTAGCGATCGTCGAAAACAGAAATGGCGTTTGAAGAACAACGTGCGGATATCAAATTGTGCCAGCGTTTGGGGAAATTGCCTTCAAAAACATTGCACCTGCTACAGCAGGTGCAATATTTCTGCCGACCATTTCCGTCTTCGACGAACACGGACGACTACATTTCACTGACACCCATTGTCTGAAAAATCCCTGCACTGCGTACCTGCTTCTTCCTTTTAACATCTCGCGTCACATGTGCCTCTACGCCACGGTAAAATAGTTCCAATCTCCTGCAATCAGGGTTGGAGATATCAGCACAGTCCTTGAACTTTTTGATCCTACCTTGTGTAACTGAAAAGCTAATTGAAACTTTAAAAAATTACACCGAAGAGTATCATCTCGCGTCCTGAAGTACCTCTGTATCAAATTTCGCTGCTGTCCGATGCTTAGATTTCCCGCTGCAGACGACACTCCCACACACACATACATACAGCGAAACAGAGAGACACACAGGCATATTTTACTATGTAAGAAGTATATAACATTTATAAAGTTATTAGATTTCGCATCACCATTTACTTCACAGTCTTTTTCCAAAGGTATTATTTCGTGACGGAACGACAGCAACTGCCAGAATATATTTTGCATTCAAATTATCGAGAATCATTTAATCATTGAACGTCATATGTCAATCTACTGTTTTAATCAATTTTCATATTTTCCGGTCTCCTGGCTTCATTTAGAACTCATACCGAATGAAGGAATTTGCCTGATTGATATAAAAGACAGTAATGTGTGTTGAATATAATTTAGTAGATAAGAATATTAAGTTGTAGAGAATTACTCAAAATTCCATAAGAATATTTTCTTATTAGTGGCAAAATTCCTACCATACCATTGTTTTTACTAAAATGTTTTTCTTGAAACATGTATTTCCCAAGATCTACTACAGTTATAGAGATTAGATGATGATATATATATGTAACCGCCAATGTATGAAATGCCGGCATTCTATAGAATACATAGGCATTTTATAGAATACCGGCCGTTTTTAGGCAAAGTATGAAATATGAGAATTATTATATACTTTCCCTAGGCATTGTATATAATACCTAGGCATTCTATAGCATGACAAATGCTATTTAGGCAATGTATGAAGAAAGAAATGAATCGGAGATGTATTTCATACTTTGCCGGTTTGTCATTTGGCATTCAATAAAATGCCCAGGAAATGTGTGAAATGTTAATCATTTCATAGATTGCCGACCAGTTTTCGGTATTCTATAAAATGCCTAGGTAGTCTTTAGAATGCCGGCTTTCATACATTGCCGGTTATGTTACCGGGAATGTATGAAATGCCGACATTCTATAGAATACCTAGGCATTTTATAGAAAAACCGGCCGTTTTTAGGCAAAGTATGACATATGAGAATTACTATATACTTTCCCTAGGCATTGTATATTATACCTAGGCATTCTATAGCATGACAAATGCTATTTAGGTAAATTATGAAAAAAGGAATGAAACGGAGATGTATTTCATACTTTGCCGGTTTGTCATTTGTCATTCTATAGAATGCCTAGGAAATGTGTGAAATTAGAATCGTTTCATAGATTTCCGACCAGTTTTCGGTACTCTATAAAAAGCCTAGGTATTCTATAGAATGCCGGCTTTCATACATTGCCGGTTATGTTGCCGGCAATGTATGAAATGCTGGCATTTTTTTTATCCCGAATAATACCCAAAATAAATCAGCACTAGACTCGTCCACAAGTGATTTACATACCAAATTTTATGAAATTCGGTCCATTAGTTTTTTAGTTAGATTGGATACAAAATCTGCACAGACAGACAGACACACACACACACACACAGACGTCATGCTAAAAAAAATTTTCGTATTCTAGAGGTCTCAAAACGTGTAGATCCGCCGAAAACTCGAGTTGCGATTTTCGGCATGATTCCAATACTTTCCCTATACAGTACCATGTATTGCAGGGAAAGTAAAATTTTGATGTGGACAGCACATGACTTTCCCTGCAGACTTATATTCACATTCTCTTTATTTTAATTAAACTTAATTCACTTTTAATTCAATTTTCGTTCTCATTTGATAACTGGACTTATTTTCAAAGATGGCGTAGAGAAAATACGAAAAAACTAAAATATCTCGAGAATGGCTAGTCCTAGTGTAATGGGGTAGGTCTTATTCTTTTCTTCGTTAAAAATTACGTATTAAACGATCATTTAATGGATATATTTGAACATACGTAGTTCTTTATTTTAAATTTTGGCGATTTTTGCGGGCCATTTTGCAAAAAAAGGCAGGTTATTTTTTTCCGAATCGTACTAAAATCTAATCAGCACCAGCGTGACCCACAAGCGACTTATCTACCAAATTTTGTGAAATTCGGTATTTTAGATTTTTAGCTAGAGTGAATACAAGCCTTTGCGGGCCATTTCTCAAAAAAAAGGCGGGTTCTTCTATCCCGAATCGTACCCAAAACTAATCAGCACCAGATTCGCCCACAAGTGACAAACTTACCAAATTTTATGAAATTCGGTCCATTAGTTTTTCAGTTAGAGTGGATACAAAATCTGCACAGACAGACAGACACACAAACACACACACAGACGTCACCTAAAAATAGTTTTTCGTATGCTAGAGGTCTCAAAACGTGTAGATCCGTCGAAAACTCGAGTTGCGATTTTCAGCATGATTCCAATACTTTCCCTATACATTACCATGTATTGCAGGGAAAGTAAAAATACATAATACGAGTATGCATTTACTGAGTAAATATGATTGTGTTTCATGACATCTGTAACGAACTCCGATCATATATATTGCCCTCTAACATAAAAAATCTGATGTGGGCAGCGCATGACTTTCCCTGCAGACTTATATCTACGTTCTCTTTATTTTAATTAAATTTATTTCACTTTTAATTCAATTTTCGTTCTCATTCGGTAACCGAGCTTATTTTCAAAGGTGGCGTAGGGAAAGTACGAAAAACTAATATATCTCGAGAACGGCTAGTCCTAGTGTAATGGGGTTGGTCTTATTCTTTTCGTCGTTAAAAGTTACGTATTAAATCAGCATTTAATGGATTTATTTGGGTATACCCAGTTTTTTAGTTTAGATTTGGACGATCTTTGCGTGCCATTTTAAAAAAAAGGCAGGTCATTTTTTTCCGAATCGTACCAAAATCTAATCAGCACCAGGGTAACCCACAAGTGACTCATCTACCGAATTTTGTAAAATTTGGTCCATTAGTTTTTCAGTTAGAGTGGATACAAGCTTTTGCGGGTCATTTCGCAAAAAAAAGGCGGGTACTTTTATCCCGAATCGTACTCAAACCTAATCAGCACCAGACTCGCTCACAAGTAACTTACCTACCAAATTTTGTGAAATTCGGTCCATTAGTTTTTTAGTTAGAGTGGATACAAAATCTTCACAGACAGACAGGCAGACACACAGACAGACAGACACACACACACACACACACACAGACGTCTCGCTAAAAATGGTTTTTTCGTATTCTAGAGGTCTTGAAACGTGTAGATCCGTCGAAAACTCGAGTTGCGATTTTCGGCATGATTCCAATACTTTCCCTATACATTACCATGTATTGCAGGGAAAGTAAAAACAATAATTAATATTACATAACGGTATAGCAAAGAAAGCATTTTTCAAATATGAAACCAGGCTAAAATATAAGTTGTAGCGGTTTTCCAAGTGACAAGATTCCACAATACTTCCTTTCCAATCTTTTTCTGAAAGAATACTTCCACAAGGAAATGACAAATACCTGGTAAATCATTTTCGAATTCGAATTATCGGGAATCATTTAATCAGGAACAATGGCGCCTCGGGTTCATCCGCTGCGTCAATCAATCTTCGTATTTTCCGGTTACTTACTTTATTCAGAACTCAAAGGGATTTCCCCCAATAAATGTAAATGATTGGAATGAGGATTAAAGATAAGGAGGTAGATAAGAAACGAAGTTGTACAGAATCTGTCAAAAATCAATCAGTCAGTTTATTTATTTATTTATTTATTTATTTATTGTTCTTTTATCATGCCTTCTCGGAATGAAATTGTTTTCGTTAAAAAATATTTTATTTTTAAACTCGCCAACTTTGGCGAACAGTCGTCATTTTTACTTTCCCTGGAATACATGGTAATGTATAGGGAAAGTAATGGAATCATGTCGAAAATCGCAACTCGAGTTTTCGACGGATCTACACGTTTCGAGACCTCTAGAATACGAAAAACAATTTCTAGCGTGACATCTGCGTGTGTGTCTGTGTGTGCAGATTTTGTATCCACTCTAACAGAAAAACTAATTGACCGAATTTCACAAAATTTGGTAGGTATGTCACTTGTGTGCGAATCTGGTGCTGATTAGTTTTGGGTACGATTGGGGATAAAAGAACCCTCCTTTTTTTGCGAAATGGCCCGCAAAGGTTTGTATCCACTCTAGCTAAAAATCTAATGGACCGAATTTCACAAATTTCGGTAGATAAGTCACTTATAAAACACTCTGGTGCTGATTAGATTTTGGTACGATTCGAAATAAATAGCCTGCCTTTTTTTACAAAATGGCCCGCAAAAATTTCCAAAATTTAAAATAAAAAATTACGTATGCTCAAATATATCCATTAAATGCGTGTTTCATACGTAATTTTTAACGAAGAAAGGAATAAGATCAACCCCATTACACTAGGACTAGCCGTTCTCGAAATATTTAATTTTTTTCGTATTTTCTCTACGCCACCTTGGAAAATAAGTCTAGTTATCAAATGAGAACGAAAATTGAATTAAAAGTGAACTGAATTTAATTAAAATAAGGAGAACGTGGATATAAGTCTGAAAGGTAAATCATGTGCTGCCTACATCAGATTTTTTTTTCAAGGAGATCTAAAATGTGTTCAATAGGTCACAGCTGTCTTTACCCCGAGTGCGCAATATTATTCCTAAACATTTTCATCAAATATCCTCTTTTAAGAATCCAACAAAAGAAATTGAGTAAATTTATTGTTCAATAAAATCCTAACTACCATAATTATGATCGAAATCGGATGTTTTTTTAACAAATTACCATTAGTAATGAAATATACTTTATAAGGCCCAATTCGACGACTAGGAATACGATTGTAATAAAAATAAAATTTGGCTATCCCTTAGAAAAGAAGTATATAAAATATTAACAAAATCTTCACTATATTGATCCAGTAGGTATTTTTGATGCAAGTTTTCACATTTTGTGCATTTGACAAAAATAAATCTTCAAAATTCATCTGCATTAATCTTATTCATCTGCATTAATCACCCAAGCACACCATCTGCATTAATCAAAATTCATCTGCATTAATCACCCAAGATTTTCAAGAAATAAATAGGTGATATTGTTCCAAACGAAGTGACATAATAATGCGTTTCAACATTTGGTGAAAGCACTAGAATAATTAACTAATTCATTTATGCAACGGTAAAATAATGCAATAAAAAATCTTAGAAAAATATTTCTGGAGAATATTATCTGTATAATAGTTCAGTAAATTAGGTAAAAATCTACAAGCAATCTGTACATCCTGCGAATTCTAAACATGTTCAAACCATCATTGGATTCATGTATAGCGATGATCAAAAACATTACGTTTAAACAAAATAGAATAAACAGTGTGTGGTTACCTGTGTGACGGAAGTTTGAAAATCAGTATAGCAGACAATTGATTTAATTATTATAATCTGAACACCGAACTTGCTAGGGCGCCATCTATCGACTAAAAATTCTTGTCTATCGGAGAAGATGATTACAGTAACATACCTGACTTTAATATTAAAACTAACGGAAAATTTTATATAATATATCTGACCAATATACATTTCCTTTATAATTTCGGAATGAATTATCCAGCGTTCGTCGGATTCTAAATAAACGCCCTTTAATTAAAGAATACAGATGCAGATAACAACACTCAATTTCCAAAGTACCTGTTTTGAAAAATCCTTTAGTTTCAAAGCAAGTGTAGTCGCGTGCAGCAATTTGACACGCCTGCGCACAAACTTCCATTACTCCTCATAGCAACTCCTAGTTTGTACTAATCTGTACTAATCTGAGTTTGTACTAATCTGAGTACTGATCCTAGTTTGTACTAATCTGAGGTCCCACGCGAACTTTCATGGAATGCCCCATCTGAATAGTAAAACGTCACAAACCCGAAAATCACTTATTCAAAATATCAATTATATGACAATTTATTTATATGCTTTATACAAGTTCAAAATAAATACGGATTCAATACGTTAGTCTTTTCACTTTAGGTTCTGACATAGAATTTTACCCCCCCCACCACCACCACCACCACCACGGGCTCAACAATATTTTAGGGATATAAAAATATTCCCGTTCCCGGAATACTTCCAATAGTTTATCCAACCCTGGTTATATAACTATAGTTTTTCTAGCTAATACTTAAAGTTCCACTACTAATAGTTCAAGCAGGAAAAAGGAATAATGATTACGCAAATTCTTATAGGCCGAGGTCCATTAAAAGTTGCCCTTAAATCACAAATTACCAAAATTATCAGAAACTGAAATAAATGCTAAATGCTACAGAACCTACATTTAAACCACCAAATTACAAAGTGAGTAAGTATCGTGGGTATTATACTATCATGATCTCAATGTGCTCAACTACAATTCTATAAAACAGTCGCAGCTGAAACGTCGTAAAGACAATTGTAATGGGATATTCAAATGACTGACGATAAAACGCAGAATGATATAAAATAGAAGAAAACGTTCGATTTCCTAATCAGTATTTTACAGAAAAAATGCAAGAAAAGGCCATTAAAAATAACATACAAAATTTGAGGCCCCAAGCGGTCATTTGAGATACTTGGCCCTCGGTACACCCATGCCGAAGAAAAAGGCTCTTATCCAGCGGAATCAAAAGTCTCAATTTTAAGCTTTTGTTTAAAAATTCACAGAAAATATGAAAATAGAGTAATAAAAATAGAGTAGTAAAAACATATTATTCGAATGCGATTTGTTTTTTAATGTGATTATTGTAATTAGGATTCTTCCATTCTGTATCCCTAATATATATATATATATATATATATATATATATATATATATATATATATATATATATATATATATATATATATATATATATATATATATATATTAACGAAACTAGAAATTTGTGCTAATCTTCCAATTTCGCATGGGACAAAATAAAAATCTGTATCCCTATTCCATTCTGTATCCCTAATATATATATATATATATATATATATATATATATATATATATATATATTAACGAAACTAGAAATTTGTGCTAATCTTCCAATTTCGCATGGGACAAAATAAAAATCAAATAACCTAAACATATATATTTTGATATATTTAAAAATAAATAAATGAATATGAAGACATTGTCCTACTAATTCGGTTCAAATATCGTTAAAAAGAACGTTTTGATGTCGTCCTAATGATGTCAAGATGGAAACTCTGTAATAGTATTTTTAATCGTTAAGGCACCAATTTGTGTGAAAATCGTTCAAAATTGTTATCCAACATGGAATAACTAAAAAACTAATTCAAAAAAAAATCTCGTCGAGGTGCACCTGTGCTATGACATGAAGTATATAAGTAGCGAACTTCGTCGCTTTCCAACACTTTGATTTTCCTCTACAGGTGACATACATGCATAGACACACAGACACACATCTTATATTATTATGCAAGTTTATAGTTAAGATATTATTACAATCGATATGAATCAAATATTATTCAATCTCTTTTTAGTTACAAAATTATTGCAGTATAACAAGGTACAAATTAGCTGGAGTGTGGCTCATCCATTTTTAAATAGTTTGTGTTTTTTTATCCCCCCAAATTAAATTTTGAACAAGTAAGATTTTAAAAAAGCTGTATCGTAAATCTACATGATTACAATTATAACGTGACCCATTCACTTTAAAGGGCTTAAAAAATTTTTGAACAAGTAATATTTTGAAAAATCTGTATCGTAAATCTACATGATTACAATTATAACGTGACCCATTCACTTTAAAGGGCTTGAAAAAATTTTGAACAAGTAAAATTTTGAAAAATCTGTATCGTAAATCTACATGATTACAATTATAATGTGACCCATTCACTTTAAAGGGCTTGGAAAAATTTTGAACAAGCAAAACGTTAAAAAATCTGTATCGTAAATCTAAATGATTACAATTATAACGTGACCCATTCACTTTAAAGGGCTGGTAAAAATTTTAAACAAGTTAAATTTTGAAAAATATGTATCCTAAATCTGAATGATTACAATTATAACGTGACCCATTCACTTTAAAGGGCTGGAAAAATTTTGAACAAGCAAAACGTAAAAAAATCTGTATCGTAAATCTAAATGATTACAATTATAACGTGACCCATTCACTTTAAAGGGCTGGTAAAAATTTTAAACAAGTAAAATTTTGAGAAATCTGTATCGTAAATCTAAATGATTACAATTATAACGTGACCCATTCACTCTAAAGGGCTGGAAAAAATTTTGAACAAGTAAAATTTTGAAAAATCTGTATCCTAAATCTAAATGATTACAATTATAACGTGACCCATTCACTTTAAAGGGCTGGAAAAAATTTTGTCCTTTGCTGACATGTTAAAAAAAAGCATAGCATTTTAAGTAAATTTCGAAGTTTTCTCTCGATTTAAAAAAGAAATTCTATCAACTTTTATATTTTTTATAGCAAAGCTGGATATAAAGTTTCATGAAAATCCAATAATGTTTTTAGAAGCTATCGTCTACACAAAAAATCGACCACAGACGGACATCACTCCAAAAATAGTCAATGTTGCTCAGGAGGTCTGACAACATATATATTGACATCAAACCCTCGAAATCGAAAATTTTCTCGAAAATAATACTTTCTCAATACTACGTATGAGGAAGTAAAAATATTATTTTAGAAAAATATTATTTTGAAACACTGTTCTAATATAAGTATCTTAGATTCTAAAACCGCCAGTTTCCATCCACCATTTATTCACCACTATTTTCACAAGAGAAAGACAAATACCTCATAGAACCATTTTAGCATTTAAATTATCGGAAATCATTTAATCATGTCAAACAATAAATGTCCAAGATCCATCAATTGTATTAATCCATTCTCATATTTTCTGGAGTTAGGGATTTTAAACTGAATCTGTATGTAGGAGACTGAAATGAGGACTGGAGATAATTTAGCAGACAAGAAAATGAAGTTGTGTGAAAATGACAAGAAAATGAAAATAATTTATCAAAATGCGTCATTGGTGTTATCTTATTGTCCTATTGTTTCGATATATCCGTTAAAACTGTTATGAATTTTTGCCCCCTTGTGCTAAGTAGATTGTGTCGTTGGAAAATTTAAGAGTTATTAAAGACTGCCCGCCATCGGCGACCAGCATGTTCGCTACCCTTGAAAATTCTGACCGTGGCAAACTCGCTGGCGCGACCTACCAGAAAGGTGTAAGATAACTATTTGGACGGCCAGCAAGTGCCACCCAATTTAGACCGAAACCCAGTGGGGGAAGCATCCACAGGGACGGTATCCTCCTTCCCCTACCACCGACCTCTCGGAAGTACTTACGGACCCACATGTTTAACGCGATCGTACTCCGCGTAAACACGGCTGCAGTTTTGGCAGTGGAGGAAATCGAACCCAGGCCTACCGAGTGCAATTCCCGACCTCTAACTATTGGGCTATCGCGCCCTCCGCGACAATCTCCACAACTTTCTTTTCATTCATCCAATTTAGACTGGAACCCAATGAGAGAGGCAACCACAGGGACCGTACCCTCCTTCCCCTACCACCAACCTCTCGGAAGGACTTACGGACCCACATGTTTAGCGTGATCGTACTTCGCATTGAAGCGTTGGACAGCGGGGAAATTTGCTACAGATGTACTTCTGGTCGCCGGATGATGCACCTGAGAGAGAATTTAAAAAATCCAAATTATTTTTTTAGTTTCTTTATATTGAAATACAATTCTGAAGGATTTTCTCCCAAATTCTATTTTTTATCGATAGAAAGTGTTCTCACAGATCTTAACATCATCAAAAAAATCAAAAAAAGGTTCCTTTTAACGAGCAAAAGATTTTTTTAACAAATTAATATAAGAACGTACATTTGGGAAACATACTCTTTATGGAAGGTAAAAAAAAAGGACTTAAAAGTACAGTTGGAACATAAAATGTTATATCCCTCTGTGTTACACTAAGGGGCATTTAATAAAATTCAGCTCTTATTAACGATACGTCGAATGAAGTATGGATCAATGAAATTTGAAGAACTCTAGAGAAAAAAATATCAGTATCAAATATGTCTGCTTAATACCAATTACAGTTACATAATACTGCATAGAGGTAAATTTAACAGCATAAAACAGTTTCGACAAACACTATTCAGCAGCAATCATTCTGCATGTATCAGACACCGTTAATGCTGATTGACGAGAAATAATTATTGCATTTTAGAATCACCTGTCCATAATCAGGTATTGTTAAAAAATGGAATATTAAATTGCAAAATGCTCTCAGTTTGGACAAGTATAAAGACAGCATAACTCTGTTTTATATTGCCTTAGAAATGCCAAAAATATCAGCATGAATTTAAATTAATTCTTTCCAGTTTGACAAATGTTTGGGACAATATTAATTCATATTGAAACAGTATTACTCCAATGATTTAAGCGATTCGCTATAAATACATAAATGAACAACAAAGCAAATGTTTGAGCCACGTACAAGTTCTGGTTCGTGGAACTAAAACGCCAACTAATATTATCAAAACTGAGAGATACAAACAATTTATTAATACTTTTTACTTTCCTTATACACATAATGTATAAGGAAAGTATTGTGACGGGGTCGAAAATTCGAATTCGAGTTGTCGACGGGAGAGCACGTTTCAAGCAACCCTGGTCACGAATCAAACATTTTTGAAGTGATGTCTGTGTGTGTGTTTGTGTGTGTGTGTGTGTGTCAGTGAGTCTGTGGAGACGATAACTGACGAACGAATAGACCGATTCGAACCAAATTTGGAACAAAAATCACAATCAGTAAACACTGGAAGCCTATTGTTTTTATGCGCAATCGAATGTTCAAAACCCCCCTAAATTTTCGAATGAAATTTTGAAAAACTCGTCAAAAAATCAAAACCACTAATAAAATTACGCAAATAGGCATTTCTTATGTAATTTTTCATTAGAAAATGATTGATATAAATTTTAGAACGCTAACATGAACTGTTCTTGAGATATTGCACATTTTTCAAAATATATATCAAAAAGTCATATAAAATAAAAATAAAAAAATTCCTATTGAGAAACATGTTCACTTTTCACATGTAATACCATGCGATAAATTGGATGACATCATTCTCGTGGGTCTAGCTCGTTCCATTCATGAAAAAAGATACTTTGAGTAATACTTTTGTATTTGAACGCCAATAGTCAATTATGCGCTGTAAGAATAACTCATATCTTCGTCCATAACGCTTGGCGAGATTTTGGCGACGAATTTGGCGGAATGATGCCAACTTGGCGACTTTTTGAAATGTTGCCAAATTAACGAAAATCTCGCCAAATGGATAAAAATGACGTTAAATCAATGAAAATGACGACTAATTGTCGAAAATTCAATATCTTGTAAAAAATATTAGTATCTGCTATAAGAAAAACCTATTTATTTTACTATAAAGGTAGTAAATTCATTACATTATGTAAGGAAAGTCATGTGTTGCCCACATCAGATTTTTTGTATGTATTTTAATAATTATCAAAATTATTTCAGATTAGTTGATTGAGAGTAGTGAAATTATATATATTGTGCTCCAACAGTACAGAAATGGTAAATTCTGAAATGCAATGAAAATCTTCCGTTGGCCGTTTAAGAAATAACCGCTGGTGAAGATCATAACATACAGAAATTATTGTTTCCAGATTTTCTATTTCTATTTATCACTTGGCGGTAAAGTCTATATGAGCTATCTACCAAATTTATTTCCTATTTGATTGTTTTCGCTATTTTTACAGTTTTATAGATCAGAATAGATATTTTTATCAGATGAAACCATATACAGTTAACATGCGCTAGGGAGAATTTTTAGGAGATGCGAAATACATCATTAATCTAATTTTTTAATGTACTAGTTCCTCTTTCTCTTGTTGCAAAATATTTATACATTAAATTAAAATTAATTTACCCTATTAAGTGCAAATTCCACAACTTTTCCGCAAAATACCATGCCATCCACATATTGATTGTAAACTGAAAGTGTGAAAAATCATAAAATCAAACTCATTCCAGCACTTTATGGGATTTATTGCAAAGAATTAAATAATCTCCATATTTTCGAAAAATGAATGAATATCATTAAAATCAATTTACATTGTTGCCAAGGCAACCAACCTACTTATTAACTTATCAATGTTTAAGGACGTCACACCTGGCATCTCCACCACGTGGCTGTGACGGCTAATTCTGATTGACAAATGGCTATTCAATTAGAACAGCTCCAGGAATACGCCATGGAGTAGTTCATTTTGTTAAAAATCGATTGGATATTTGTTGTTGCTGCCGATTTTTATACATTTTATCGGATAAGACAAATTATAAAAAAACAGGAACAAATAAGATGCTGCGTTTAGGAATAAATTTATTCTATTAACTTACTCCAGTTTCGCAATATTGCAGCAAGTGAAATGTACAGAATCAAAATTTTGATTAAGTCTATCAAAATAAAAAAAATCTGATGTGGACTCATATGACTTTTACTTTTTTCTCAGCGAAGTAATGATGTGAAAGGTCTACAGCACAATGTTTTTGGGATTAAATATTTTTGATATTAATGGACTCATATGTTGCAAAAAAAAACATGTAATGGCGTGTTTAGTAACATATGAGTCAAAACAGAATTACTTATTCATATACTCACGTGAAAAATCAGCATCAAAGTGCAATTAGCATTAAATTTTCCGTCGAATATATATTTATTAGCGAAATCTTTGACATCAAAATACAACTTTTTTCGTGAATAGGAAGAACTATCAGATCTGTTGCAAAATATTGCATATGAAAAGTGAACATATTTTATGATACTTTTATCTATACTTTGTACCAAATTTTTCGGCTGTCGGTGGCATCGACTTTCTGCTACGCGGGACACACACACACACACACACAAGGAACCAACAATTTTTCAGTTATGTATGTGAAGTAAATCTTTCAAACGAAAAATTGGGCAATTCGAATGAAATTGCACTTATTTCACTCTATAAGCGTCAATTAACTTTCGGATAGATTAGACTAGTAAAAAATTCTCAATTTTTCGAACATTATTTTCGAAAATTGATTTAATTTTAGCTAAAAAAAGCGCATCGTCTCAAGACGAGCATATGTTATCCGCTTCTGAATAAAAAAAGAATAGATATAAAATAGATGATATTTCGACAAATCGACATATACGAGGATCACATTGACATTTTTGAGACAGGGGCAGACGATATGCTCCAGAAAAAAAATTATTGGTCGGATATTTAAATTTAAACTCTTGTATGTCCACAGACGATAATTTGTTGCAACAATTACAATTTAGCTATCTTAGAATAAATTTTAAAAGTAAAGAAAATGGAGTTAACGAGAGAGCATTATCGAGCTACGATTTTCTATGATTTTAAAGTGGGGCTAAATCAAAAAGAATCTCTTCAACGTCTACAATTAGCACATGGAAATGACGCTCCATCTTGTGTCACTGTAGTCAGATGGCTTACAGAATTTAGAAGACATTGAAATTTTCTCCTGTATGAAAAACACAGGAAGACCTTTGTCAGCTGTAGTCCAAGAAAATGTGTCGGTGATTCGAAAAATGTTCATCGATGATAATCGCTGTACCTACCAAATGATACAGAAGAAACTTATCATTTTATCCGCAGCTATAGATAAAATAATTCATGAAGAACTGCGTATGAAAAAATTAGTTTATCGTTGGGTTCCCCATAATTTAACTGAACACCAAAAAACGGAGCCTGTCAGAATAAGTAAAGAAATCCTAAAATAACTTAATGATGGTGGACACTGTATTATTTCTAAAACCATAACTGGGGATAAAACGTGCATACCGTTTCTTGACATTCCAACACATCAAGAAAGTAAACTATGGGTCTTTGAAGATGACCTCAAACCCACAATTGCGAAAAGACAAGGAACAATGAAAAAAGTAATGTATGCCGTGTTCTTCAGAAGTGCAGGTCTAGTCAGAGCCATAAAGCTAGAGGAGCAGAAGATAGTTACAGATAACTGGTACACTACTAAGTGTCTTCCTGAAATTATTCAGGAAATTAATGTTAGGGAACTCATGCTTCACCATGATAATGCATCTTCCCACTCAGCAAGAATGACAGTCGAATTTCTTGAACAAAAAACATCTAAGTGATAGAAAATCCATTCTATTCTCCTGATCTTACAATATGTCACTTTTGGCTATTTTGTAATCTAAAAAACAATACGCAGACGTCATTTTCATTCAAGATGAGATTGATGAGGTTATAAAAGCATATTTTTCATCGATTCCAAGAAATGGATGGGCTGAAACATTTAATCTTTGGAAAATTCGCCTACAAAAGTGCATTGATGTTGGAGGGGAGTACTTTGAACACTCCTAAGAGTTAGTAATTTTAACTTGTACCACTTAGTCGTATCTCAAAAATTTCAGTCTGACCTTTTCTTTCGATTTTGGAAAGGAATGTTAAAAAATTACAGATTTTATTCTGGCTGAATCCCTTTTCCCCTCAAATAAAATCAATTTTCTGATATTTATCGTTTGGAATAATAAAGAAAATATTTTTTCTATTTACTCATTGAGTTCGAGATACACCATTTTACGTGGAAAAATAACCATTAACATATTTTACAAAAGTAAATATGTGTGATTATATTTTATGGCTTTTTTTCCATTTTAGACCAAGTATATGCAACATTCCAAAAACTGCACGTGTTAGTATTCTGTAAAGAACGCCATTTGGTTTTACATTAATAAGTACTTACATTTAAAGTGAGTGTTTTTGAAACAATTTCTAACATATTTATTTTTATGTACTACTTTTATTTCGATTTCAAAAATGTTCGAAAAACTGGCGCTAGTCTTGCGAGACCATTCTGAAATTTAACAGGGTTTCTTAATTTTATATATTGAAATAATTGATCTAATTTAAATTTAAATTAATTAGTTGAAAAAATAATTGAAGAAAACTTAAGTTAATTTAATTTAAATTCCTTTTAAATCATCCCAATCTGTTCGATAGAAATTATCCATAAAGACACACAAACAGGCCGATAGTCATAATTAGAAAGACTTCTCGATTCATATTCATATCAGGTATACAGGATGTCAAGGTAAGTCCATATCAGGGGAATATTCACAAGAATGAAGAGAGTTTTCATTATTACTTCCCTTATATACATAATGTATAAGGAAAGTATTGTGACGGGGTCGAAAATTCGAATTCGAGTTTTTCGAGGAGAGCACGTTTCAAGCATCCCTGATCACGAATCAAACATTTTTGAAGTGATGTCCGTGTGTGTGTGTGTGTGTGTGTGTGTGTGTGTGTGTGTGTGTGTGTGTGTGTGTGTGTGTGTGTGTGTATGTCAGTGAGTCTGTGGAGACGATAACTGACGAACGAATGGACCGATTTGAACCAAATTTGGTACAAAAATCACAATCCGTAAACACTGGAAGCCTATTGTTTTTATACGCAATCGAATGTTCAGAACAATCCTAAATTTTCGAATGAAATTTTGAAAACATCGTCAAAAAATCAAAACCACTAATAAGGTTCCGCAAATAGACATTTCTTATGTAATTTTTC
Organism: Amaurobius ferox; assembly: GCA_951213105.1. Lineage (NCBI taxonomy): Eukaryota > Metazoa > Arthropoda > Arachnida > Araneae > Amaurobiidae > Amaurobius > Amaurobius ferox. Next base: position 22,541,439 of record OX578153.1, read on the forward strand.
ATTAGAAAACGATTGACATAAATTTTAGAACGTTAACATGAACCGTTCTCGAGATATTGTACATTTTTCAAAAAAATTATCAAAAAGTCATATAAAATAAAATAAAAATATTTCCTATTGAGAAATATGTTCACCTTTCATATGTAATACCATGCGATAAATTGGATGACATCATTCTCGTGGATCTAGCTCCTTCCATTCATGAAAAAAGATACTTTGAATAATACTTTTGTATTTGAACGCCAATAGTCATTTATCTGCTGTAAGAATAACTTATTTCTTAGTGTATAACACTTGGCGAGATTTTGGCGACGAATTTGGCGGAATGTCGCCAAGTTGGCGACTTTTTTAAATGTTGCCAAATTAACGAAAATCTCGCCAAATGGATAAAAATGACGCTAAATCAATGAAAATGACGACTATTTGTCGAAAATTCAATATCTTGGAAAGAATATTAGTATCTACTATAAGAAAAACCTATTTTTTTTACTGTAAAAGTAGTAAATTCATTATATTATATAAGGAAAGTCATGTGTTGCCCACATCAGATTTTTTTTATTAGTGCAGTTGCATAGGAAACCACTATAACGGCACACGGACAAGACAACTTTGGGGGCTGACCTCCCCCGTCCCCCATTATTGGGGGAGCGGGGGCTATCTTGCTCCCTTTTAGAGATAGAGAAAAAAGTTTGTCCTACAGAAAAAAACTGAAAAGAACTCTAAAAACTAGAGAAAAGACTCTAAACCCTCTCCATATAAAACAATATTAACATATACAGGCGATTGGGATGCATTGCAGTTTGAAACGCTATGTGCACAATCGTTCGGTTGCACTGGCATTCCGGTTACATTTTCCAATAATACGGATTATCCCAATATTCTTCATTAGTAAACATGGTAAACATGGCTTCTAAAATTGAAATAAGAATAGAACGAAGAGATAAATACATAGCATAAGGATATAATACTGCATATATAATACTGCATATGATACTGCATATATTATATCTTTATGCAGTATTATAAGGATATAATACTGCATAAGGATATTATATACTGCATAAGGATATAATACTGCATAAGGATATAATACTGCATAACGTTTTTTCAACCTCATATTAGTTTACTTATTTTTCTGGCCTCGATTACGACAATGGTTACCGATAAATCGTCTGCCAAATAAAAGTTTCCATTCCAACTAAATTTAATAAATCGTTTGTTACACAACTGACGCCAGACGAGACGAATTTCCAGTTTAAAGAATTGCATGGGTTTGGGAATATTTTTTGACAATTATTTGCAGCTTTATCTAACGGACAAATACATTTTTAAACTAATTTGGCAGTTCTCTACAACTGCGTATTTGACTATTTTCTCCATCTCTAAAAGGGCGTGCGAGATAGCCCCCCCCCCCCCAAATAAGAGGGATAGTCAGCCGCTCAAAGTTGTACTGTCGTGTAGCGCCATAAAAGAGTCCTATGCAGCTAAATTAATAAAAATAAGAAAAACAATAACTATCTTCGTTTTTAAGAAATTTCCCCTGATATGGATTTCCCTAGACACTATGTATTTATTATTGAACAATAAGTCTGGTTTCTTCCCTTACCATAATACTTTCCCTTTACATATGCTTTGTGCTGCATCGGAAATAAAAACAACATTCAAAAGACATTAGAATAAAATCTAAATATTTCATTTTTAAAATTGACTCGAATTCATGAATCTTAACAAGACCTAAGGCCATAAAACCCCCTATTACTTTCCTTATATACATAATGTATGAGGAAAGTATTGTGACGGGGTCGAAAATTCGAAGTCGAGTTTTCGACGGGAGAGCACGTTTCAAGCATCTCTGATCACGAATCGAACATTTTTGAAGTGATGTCTGTGTGTGTGTGTGTGTGTGTGTGTGTGTGAAAGTATGTGTGTGTGTGTGTCAGTGAGTCTGTGGAGACGATAACTGACGAACGAATGGACCGATTCGAACCAAATGTGGAACAAAAATCACAATCCGTAAACACTGGAAGCCTATTGTTTTTATACGCAATCGAATGTTCAGAACAATCCTAAATTTTCGAATGAAATTTTGAAAAAATCGTCAAAAAATCAAAATCATTAATAAAGTTACGCAAATAGACATTTCTTATGTAGTTTTTCATTAGAAAACGATAGACATAAAATTTAGAACGCTAACATGAACCGTTCTCGAGATATTGTACATTTTTGAAAAAAATTATCAAAAAGTCATAAAATAAAAGAAAATATATTTCCTATTGAGAAACATGTTCACTTTTCATATGTAATACCATGCGATAAATTGGGTGATATCATTCTCATGGATCTAGCTCGTTCCATTCATGATAAAAGACACTTTGAGTAATACTTTTGTATTTGAACGCCAATAGTCATTTATCTGCTGTAAGAATAACTTATTTCTTAGTGCATAACGCTTGGCGAGATTTTGGCGACAAATTTGGCGAAATATCGCCAACTTGGCGACTTTTGGAAATGTTGCCAAATTAACGAAAATCTCGCCAAATGGATAAAAATGTCGCTAAATCAATGAAAATGACTACTAATTGTCGAAAATTCAATATCTTGGAAAGAATATTAGTATCTACTATAAGAAAAACCTACTTTTTTTACTGTAAAAAAGTAGTAAATTCATTACATTATATAAGGAAAGTCATGTGTTGCCCACATCAGATCTTTTGTAACATGCAAGTCAACAGCAAAAATTAGAGACTGCATTATCAACAAAATAAAATTTGAATGCCTTGTTTTATTCCTAACCATAATACTTTTCCTTTAGATATTCTCTGTGTTGCAGAGGAAGTAAAAACAACATTTTAAAACATTAGAATAAAATCTAAATATTATATCTTTAAAATTGACTCGAATTCATGAATCTTAACGAACAAGACCTGAGGCCGTAAAAGCCCCTATTTTTAACATGTAACTTAACAGCAAAAATTAAAAACTGCATTTTCAGAAAAATAAAATTTGAATGCAATTACCAACATACATTGCTGTAGCTAAGGTGTGTGCCATTTTCTTCTCATTAATCTGCATATATTAGACTGTCGCTTTGAAGTATTAACTCCTGCGCGCATTATTTTGGAATCAATGGAGCGTCGTCACTGTAATCCTGAAATAATTTAAATATCTAATTTCTAATTGAATAGAAATTTTGATGAGCTTTTGAAGCTTAATTTTGATAATGCAGAAAACATAAACTTCTTATCGGATGTGATAAATATATTCAGAGTGATTTCTTTGAGGTTACAACATATTACTTTCCGTATATACATAATGTATAAGGAAAGTATTGTGACGGGGTCGAAAATTCGAATTCGAGTTTTCGACATGTTCACTTTTCGTATGTAATATCATGCGATAAATTTGGTGACATCATTCTCGTGGATCTAACTCGTTCCATTCACGAGATTCGACTGGAGAGCACGTTTTATGCATCCCTAATTACGAATCGAACATTTTTAAAGTGATTTCTGTGTGTGTGTGTGTCAGTGAGTCTGTGGAGGCGATATCTCACGAACGAATGGAGCGATTCGAATGAAATTTGGTACAAACCACAATCCATGAATACTGGAAGCCTATTGTTTTAAAACACAATCGAATTTTCAGAACCCCCCTAAATTTTCGAGTGAAATTTTGAAAAAATCATAAAATGAAAACCTCTAATAAAGTTACGAAAATAGACATGTCTTATGTAATTTTTCCTTAGAAAACGATTAACATAAATTTTAAGACGCTAGCATGAACCGTTCTCGAAATATTGCACATTTTTCAAATAAATGTATCAAAAAATCAAGTGAAATAAAAAAAATATTAACTCTTCAGAAGCATGTTCACTTTTCATATGTAATATCACGCGATACATTTGGTGATATCATTCTCGTGGATCTAACTCGTTCCATTCACGAGAAAAGATACTTTGAGGAATACTTTGTATTTGAACGTCAATAGTCATTTATCTGCTATAAGAATAACTTATTTCTCCTTCCATAACACTTGTAGAGATTTTGGCGAAGAATTTGACGGAATGTCGCCAACTTAGTGACTTTTTAAATGTTGCCAAATTAACGAAGATCTCCCCAAATGGATAAAATGATGCTTAATTAATGAAAACGACGACTAATTAACGAAAATTCAATATCTTGGAAAGAATATAAATATCTACTATAAGAAAAACCTTTTTTTTTTTACTGTAAAAATAGTAAATTCATTGCATTATATAAGGAAAGTCATGTGTTGTCCACATCAGATTTTTTTATATATTTTGTTATTAAGTTTCTTAGAAGGTTTAATACATAATATATCAGTGATAAAATGAAAGATTTATAGCAGTAATTGGGATATTTAAAGATTTTAACTTGACATGTAGACTTATAGACTGTAGAATTTATGACTTTTAGACTTCAGTGATTTATAGACATTTACTTAAATACTGAATTTTTCGTGGTGATGCATTTTCTTAGCACCACTGTATGTATTGTAGAAAAAGTAAAAATTAGTATTTTATATAATTATATAGATAGATATTTTGTTTTTAATATGTTTAATATTTCATTTCAATCTTTATTGTATGATATGATTTTTAACATGCAACTTAACACCGAAACTTTAATACTTTCTGTAGAATAAAGTTTAAATGCTGTTAGCAAAACTCACTGATGTAGTCTCTTGACAAATATCATCTTCCCATTCATCTACGTAGCTTTGAAGTATTATTTCCTGCTCATATTATTTCAGGATCAATGAAGACAGTCATCACTGTGATCCTAAAATTGTTCCAATATCTGATCTCTAATTGTATAGAAAATTGGATGGGCTTCGAAGTTTAATTTCGATACTGTAGAGAAATTTAACCATCTTATCGGAAGTGGCAAGTATATTCAAGATGTTTTCTTTATACTTTGCATTATGCTGTTCTCTAGGAATCTTTGATATGCCTGTAAGATTTAAAAATAAAATAAGTATCATATCAGTTCCAATACTAAAATAAAGTTCCAAAGGCAACGTCGCCGTTGAAAATACGTCCAATCGCTTTTGAAAATACGTCTATTCACCTTTAAAAATACGTCCACTCGCTTTAGAAAATACGTCTATTCACCTTTGAAAATGCGTCCAATCGCTTTTGAAAATACGTCTGTTCACCTTTGGAAATACGTCCAATCGCTTTTGAAAATACGTCTATTCACCTTTGAAAATACGTTCAATCACTTTTGAAAATACTTCCAATCGCTTTAGAAAATACGTCTATTCACCTTTGAAAATACGTCCAATCGCTTTCGAAAATGCGTCTATTCACCTTTGAAAATGCGTCCAATCGCTTTTGAAAATACGTCTATTCACCTTTGAAAATACGTTCAATCACTTTTGAAAATACGTCTATTCACCTCTGAAAATACGTCCAATCGCTTTAGAAAATACGTCTATTTACCTTTGAAAATACGTTCAATCACTTTTGAAAATACGTCTATTCAACTCTGAAAATACGTCCAATCGATTTAAAAAATACGTCTATTCATCTTTGGAAATACGTCCAATCGCTTTAGAAAATACGTCTATTCACCTTTGAAAATACGTCCAATCGCTTTCGATTAGAAGATACGTCTATTCGCCTTTGAAAATACGCCTAGTCACCAAATGGAAATGAAAATTGAACGAAACGAAAAACTGCAAATTCAGTGTAATTTCAATTATCCGTGTTTGAATGCAATTAAACTCAATTTAATGAATTATAAAAGAAATAAGGATAAAATGAATTTGAGACTGTAGTGAAAGTCATTTGCTGCCCACATCAGATTTTATATTTCTCTATTTCACATTAATTGATTTCACAGAATAGTGTGAACAAATTTGTGCATTAATATCCGAATCCAAATTCAGGTTTATTTAAAAAAATCTGATGTGGGCAGCACCTGACTTTCCCTAAAGACTCATATTCACGTTCTCTTTACTTCTTACATAACTCATTAAATTGAGTTTAACTGCACAAAATAACAACCATAACTATTTTAAATTACACTGAATTTGCACTTTTAATTCAGTTTTCGTTTCATTTGGTAACTGGACTATTTTCGTAGGTGGCGTAGTGAAAATGTGGAAAAACAAAAATATCTCGAGAATGGCTACTCCTAGTGTAATGGGGTTGGTTTCATTCTTTCCGTTGTCAAAAATTAAGTATAAATTAAGCATTTAATGGAAATATTTGAGCATACGTAGTCTTTTATTTTTAGACTTAACGATTTTTGCTCGCCATTTCGCAAAAAAGACAAGTTCTATTTTCCGAATCGTACCAAAATGTAATCAGCAACAGGTTAACCTACAAGTGTTTTATCTACGAAATTTGTGAAATTTGGTTTATTTGTTTTTTAGTTAGAGTGGATAAAGGCAATTTTTGCGGACCGTATAGCAAAAAGGGCAGGTTCTTTAACCCGAATGGTATCGAATTTTAATCAACACCAGGGACACCCACAAGGGACTTACCTACCAAATTTTATTAAATTCGGTCAAGTAGTTTTCGGTTAGAGTGGATACAAAATCTGCGCAGACAGACTGACACGCAAACACACACACACAGACGTCACGCTCAAAATAGTTTTCTGTGCTTTAGAGGTCCCAAAACGTGTTGATCCGTCGAAAACTAGAGTTGCGATTTTCGGTATGATTCCAATATTTTCCCTGTACATTGCCATGTATTACAGAGAAAGTAAAATTCTGATGTGGGCAGCACATGACTTTCCCTGCAGTCTTATATCCACGTTCTCTTTATTTTAATTAAATTTAATTCACTTTTAATTCAATTTCGTTCTCGTTTGGTAACTGGACTTACTTTCAAAGGTGGCGTAGAGAAAATACCGTCGAAAACTCGAGTTGCGATATTCGACATGATTCCAATATTTTGCCTATACATTACCATGTATTGCAGGGAAAGTAAAAATATATATATTCCTAAATTAAAAATTAATTTTCCTCAAAATTTTTCCTTTAGCGAAGCTCTGCTACGCCTTTATGTCTTGAAAATTCTCATTTTCTTAAAATTTATATAGAGAACTTCCTACAAATTCCATGTCATTATGATCAAAATTAGAACTCGTGAAACATTCTAAAGCTTATATATCTCAAATCTCTCATTATGAGAAAAAGACGTTTACAGTACGCTTTACATCAAAATTTTTGGTGGATTAAAATCTGTACATGTTCACAGTTCATGAAGTTATTATTCGATTTGAATGCGGATTTTTATAGTCGGTGTAAGATAATGTCTGTGAATGTGACAATATTTTCCCATTTTTTTTTCGTTTCTGCTAATTCTGTCGATTTTTGCTCATTTGAAAGTCCACTGTCCTATTACAACATTTTCTATTTATAAATTACATTTAAAATTTCAAATAAATTTATTTGCTACGACATTTTTAATTTTAAATATTTGCATTTACATTTAGCCGACTACATTTGTTGAACTAAATAACACTGCTCATAATTTGAAAGCTCTTATTGGTTGTCACGAATATGAAGGGGCCTGTGAAGAGAATGTTATGTAATGTGCTACGCCTACGGTTTATGTATTGTGCCCAAAGAACATTCAGGAATTCCATCAATACCTGGACAAATCTCATGAATGTTGCTTCGTGTCAACAATTTTACCTGCATTGCATTCTACACTTTTAGCTAACAAATTTTAATTCAATTAGAAGCAACCTTTGAAGTACGTCGTTGAATGGTTCATTTCATTGAAAATCGATTGGACATTTATTGTTACTGTCATCTTCATCATTTATTTAATCCGGTGTTCGAATTTTATCTATTCATTTTGATCATTGTTGGCGAATACAAATGGAAGAGTTTTCAATGCCGGACGAAACATGGAAATGACATTAGAATAAAGATTGCGCAGCAAATTTAGTTCAAAGTGTTATACATTCCTGCTCTCATAATATTTTGAAGGAGTTGTATATTAAGATTAATTCGGAAATGTATAACGAATCTAGTATAAAACATGAATGAATCATGGCTTTTAGATTGTTGAATCGCAACTGATTGACGCATAAACTGACGCATAGTGTTACCATACATTACCAGTTCATCCTTTCAGTTTGAAGCCATCTATTCAAATCCTGGTATCCTGAGTAGACATTTTATTCCTGCTAGGAAAGGGATTCTGATGTGGGCAGCACATGACTTCAACTTCTTTTTCTTTCATAATCTATTAAATTCAGTAATCCACAGAACGATACGGATAATTAATTTGAAATTATATCCAATTTGCTGTTCAGTGAACCCTGGCTATAACGTCATTTGTTATTATGGCGAATTCGGATATAACGCGGGTGTAAGCAAATCTCCCTTTCCTTTTACGGTCGTCAGTTTTCAATTACAGTGACGTATTTTGATCTTCAAATTGGGGTGGGGACAATTTTTTAATAAAGTTTATATCAATCTTAAAGGGCCTAAATAACTCGCTTTTGATCTTTGATTCTTCCCTTTCTTCTGTCGGCTCTGGAAACCGGGAGTTTTTCAAATTTTCAGACTTCAGGTTTTGCAACAGTAGGAAAATTTTATGACGCAGTAGCCGCAGTAATCTTCTCTTTGAATTATGTGCTTCGTTTGTAAAGTTACATGTTCCCATTTTTATTTTATTTTTTTATTGGGGGGTAAATATTATTTTTCTAGTTCAGAGACCACAGAACGACAAACTGAATAGAAATTGAGCAGATGTGTTTATCACATGAGTGTTTAAGAAACATTTAAAACTATTTTAATTTGGGGGATAGAACACCCCCTAACCCTCTCCAATATATTCATTTAACCTCTGAAAAGGGAAATTATGAACACAAAACTTCGCGTATGCAACTTTATGGCTTCCACAGTACCGTAATAATACAAGTATACAACTTCTTGTACGCATGGTAATGCATGTACTATGTAATTGCAGTCTTTCTAATAAACAAATAAATTAAAATCTGTAAATTGTCGGCATTTGCATTTTGTAAGACTGTTTAATAGGCAACTAAATATGGAACATAAAATCATACATTTAGAACATAATAAAGCAATCATCTGTTTTTTAGCACTGGAAGTACAGCTTTAAAACATCGCTTCTCGTTTATAACGAGGCTGCAACTTTTAATTCGTGTAGTTTGATGTCGCCAAACATCCGCGATATAACCGGAGTTCACTGTACATGTTCGGCAATTTAAAGAATTTCAAATGGCGCCACGTGGCAAGTTTCTCAAATGTCCCCCAAAAAATTTAAATATCTCAAATATGATTCACCCTAAAATAAATGTTTTTTTATCGCCAAACCTACGATTAAAACAGACACTTAATTGAAGCATTCAATCTTATTTAGTCTATCTTTTCAAATTTTGACAAATTTTGCAGACCAGTTCTACTTATACAACTCGTACCAAAAGATATCAATCATTAGAAACCAATGTTCTGGCCTAGTTCCAGGTACCTGAAAATAGTAACAACAGCAATTTTTCATTTATTTCGTCCATAATTTTTTTCTCGACAGATCTATGTGCAATAAAATATGCGTGAAAGATTTTAATTTTTTTTGTGTATACTTATGAAACATAATTTGAGTAATATTATGTTTCATGGTAGAGTAATATTATTCTGTTTTTTCAAAAATACAGAATTCTTCAAGGTTCTGTGTAAAAACATCTAGAGGGCAGATTAATGCTCCTTCATATTTCAATATATTTCAGGAAGAAAAGATATTTGCAACATTAATGACATAAAAATAGCAACTACCACTATAATTTTAATAATTATTGAATACAATAAATATAATGTTACCCATTAAACTCTACAATTAAGCACTCATAATAAAACCCTGTAACTATGGATATAATTCCATACGAAGAGGATATAAACTGATCGATTACAGAACAATGCTCATTATGTTCGCTTTTGGATTTAAAATCATCAGGTACTCGGAAATATACAAAAAGAAACACTGTTTTATAGAAACAAGCAGCTTTACTAAAAGTAGGTAAACCGTACGGAACATTTGGTTTAAACTAATATGCGTACAGCCAATTTATTTCACGGCTTACACTTCGAAACCATTTTCCTCCCGGCAACTATTTGTCGCAAAAGAGTTTAACTGAAATCTGACACGTTTCCACCATGCATTACGCTTTTAACTGACAAATGACAATTCAATTTAACGCCGTTTTGAAATACGTCATTAAGTGAGTCATTACCTTGAAATTCGATTGGACGGATGCCGTTGTTGCCATTGCTTTCATTAATTGATGTCCGAATTTTGCCGGTTCATTTTGACTAGGTTGGTGGAACATCTGTCAGTGATTCGTTATCATATTTGGAACGAAATATTCCAAAGTTCTCTGATGGAGCACAGTTAAATCAATTTATTAGTAATAAATGACATTCGTGTCAGTCATAATAAATTTTGAAATTATCGTAACACAATTTAATTCGCATAAATGAAATTTAGTTTAACAATAAATGAAGATATGTACTATTAAAATATGTCGCTTTATGCATCTATCTATGCTCTATTTTTATATTTGATTTACAAGCTGAGATATCGAAATGAACGTACAAATCTGGTTAGTCCTATTACTTTAAAACATTTTAACAGGTTGATAGATTTTGTTGATGAAAAAATGTCTGCGCATTATCAAGGAAACCTTAACATGGTTGCGAATTGCCGACCGCTGTTTTTATTACATATGGCTTTATTAGAAATCAATCCATTACATAACTGGCATCTTACAATGATACAAAGGTAGAAATACAAAACAGAAAAAACTAAACACAAAGCAAGAATATTACAAATCAAACAAACATAAACACCAATTAGAAGAGGTCGAAGAAGGTTTTCGACCACAGGGACAATTCATATAATTCTAGTTTCTCCCAATACAGTCTACAAATATCAATTTTCTACTGGGAATCTTTATACAAATCCGGACGCACAAACGGTGACTATAAGTCTTAACATCAGCACTAAAAATGGGGCACACATTTTTTGGAAGAATTTCTATCTTATTTAGGTGTTATGGAAAAGACAATCAGGACCCGTTTTCAATCCAAAATTGGCCACTGCCTCCCTACTCTTATACCAAACGCCTTCCAACTATCTTGGATATTCTCCCAAATTATCGACTACTGTATCAATTGGTTTATCGCGTTTTTAGTATCAAGTGATAATACCTTATGAGGTTCACAAATGGAAGAGACGGGCAATATTAAAATGGCTAAAAAATTGAAATAACTGATGGAAACAAGCTAAAACTGGCACGAAAATCATCTTAAAGAAGATGCCTACTTAGTAGAATTTGTGTATTTGTAGTACCTAATGGACAAATAATTATTTTATGAGAATTTTTATTAACATTCAAAATTCCACAACTTAGAATACAAAATTAATGTAATTAAATTATTCTATAAATAGAAGAGGAAAGGGGCACATTCAAAAGGTTTTTGATAAAATTGATTTCTGATCTTATAATATACGTAAGAACAACTTGTACTGTATACCCTGAAAGCTTGTCTCAATCTATGATACTAAATAGTTTGCATTCCTTACTAATAAGTATTCTGCTGTAATAATGATTATTATTCGGAAGAGAAAATTGCTTAAATGTACACATAGTGGGGCACTTTGGGATAAGCATGGATCACATTCGTACAATACTAAAGGCATGCCCTCTTCTCCTTTACAGAGTCACAATTAAATAAAATTAAGAATAATTTGAGATGGCCTTTCCACTCATAAGTAATAAATGCTAATGAATGCAAAGTTAAAACAATGAAGTAAAAATATAATAATCTTTTTAATTTTTCAAATTTTAACTTAATTTAACAAATTATTTATTTGTTCTGTCTCTAGATGCAAAATATTAATTTTAAAAATTCTTTGGTTTTTGTTATTTTACATAGGGACAGACGGACAAACCGATTTCAAAAGGTAGGTTTTTCATATTGACAAGGCAGAAACACACTCTCAAAGATTTGTTGCATTTACTTTCGGTGTAGGGGTCAAGTTTCGATTGCTATCGATATTTGGTGATAGACTATTCCTTATTAAAAGCAATTGGACAACATTATCTTTAAATTCAGCAAACGAAATAGCTGAGTAATCGAACTTTTGGCGAACTTGAGAAAGCACATAATGGTAAAATATCATTTACCGATGGTGTAAACCAACAGACTGTTCCGCAGATCAAAATTATTTTTTTCAATTCGAGGCGTTACTTGAGAATTGGCATTAGTCAGAATATTAAGAAAAGTTGAATGTGAATTTGTCAAAATTTTTGCTCATGTCTTACCTATAGCTGATATGTGACTGAAATTGATAGTTCCGAGTCTTAAATCAGACAAACCTTGAAGTAATGCATGTGTGAGTTTGGATCAGGATTGTCGAATAATCCATTTATAGATAGATGTCGTCATTTTTACCTTTCCCATGCGTAGTATTGAGAAAGTATTTTTTCATGAAAAGGTTTGATTTCGGGATTTTGTTGCCATTATAAGACCTACTATTTAAGACCTCCCGAACACGTTTTGCTTATTTTTGGAGTGATGGCCATCTGTCTGACTGTCTGGATGATGTCTATATTCGATTTCTTGTGCACACAATAGATGCTACAAATATTATTCGATTTTCACGAAACTTTATATCCGCCTTTGTGACTAAAAATTCTAGAACTAAGTAGAATTTTTTAAAATTCGATCTGAAATTCGAACAAAAACTTATTCAAAATGTTATATTTTTTACCATGGCAGCATAGGACAAAATTTGACGTAATCATACATAAAAGGAAGTATTTATCGGTCAATCATCACAAGACTTAATAGTTTCAATCATTGTTGTAAATAAGCAGTCGCGATACAAATTTTAAGTTTGTGACGTCATTGACTCCTCGAGAGCGCAAGTTACTCTCCTGGGGGTAAATTGCCATGTATGGCATCAATCGAAAGATTTTGCCAAGCCCTTTAAAGTGAAGGGGACACGCTATGATTATAATAATTTGGATCAACAATACCCATTTTTCATAATTTTACTTGTAAAATTTAATATAAAAAATCACAAGCTACTTAAACATGAATAATGGTATGAGAAATTCAAGTTGATCCACACTTCAATTAATTTATTGACGTTCAGCATTCAAAAATATTTACATCTATCTATAAAATGGCTGCAACTAATGGTCATCTATGAAATATAGCCTTTCCAGCCCATGATTCAAGTTATGAGGTTCATTCAAATGTTGACAAACTTGTTTTGGAGTATTCTGGATAGTATACGGCTATAATAATGTTTATTTATTTCTATCTTTATACCTAACGTTTTTCGACTTTTGGCAGTAATTATGTCAGTGACAATCAGCTCCTTTGTGCATTCCTGAATTTTTAAATTTTGTATTTGAGTTTTTGACTTTAAGCAAAGTTTGTACCTGGATGCTACGAGCACTTCACTTTAGCAGTTCTTAGGTTTGAGTTCAAGTAAGAAAAATACTTTACATGAGCTACAATTGCAGATCTTTACATTTAGTATTGGTCAGGTTAAAAAATATAGTCTGTTGCTACTGACGTTTGGTAGTAGTTATATCAGTGATAATCAGCTCCTTTGTGCATTCCTGAATTATTAAGTTTTGTATTTGAGTTTCTGACTTTAAGCAATGTTTGTACCGGGATGCTATGAGCACCTCACTTTAGCAGTTCTAAAGTTTGAGTTCAAGTAAGAAAAATACTTTACATGAGCTACAATTGCAGATCTTTACATTTAGTATTGGTCAGGTTAAAAAATATAGTCTGTTGCAACTAACGTTTGGTAGTAGTTATATCAGTGATAATTAGCTCCTTTGTGCATTCCTGAATTATTAAGTCTTGTATTTGAGTTTCTGACTTTAAGCAACGTTTGTACCGGGATGCTATGAACACCTCACTTTAGCAGTTCTAAGGTTTGAGTTCAAGTAAGAAAAATACTTTACATGAACCTCAATTACAAATCTTTACATTGAGTACTGATCAGATTAAAAAGGATAGATTAATAAAGGTATTTTGCAACTGACACCCGTAAATAGTGGTACAAACCGGATTTTTGAAAATTATAATTCTTAGATGAGACTTTGGTTATTCTTAGATCAATTTGATCTATATCAAAATTGATCGAAATACCTCATGCTACTAACATAAATATTCTATTTATCCTATTAAATTATATTCTCTTTAATATTATCTATAAACTTATTTTCATTACTGACTGGCTAGAAATTGTTTTTTGTCATTCTTGAATCAATTTGATCTATATCAAAATTGATCAAAATACCTAATGCTAATATTTTACTTACATAAATATTCTATTTATCTTATTATATTATCTTTAATATTATCTATAAATATTTTCATTACTGACTGACTAGAATTTTTTAATGTAAATAATTCTCTAATCAATCCGTTTGAATTGTCTAAATTGCCTCTATATGCACAAAAGCATTTAGAAACACAATTTAAACTATACATAACTTTCGAATTTAACTAATATCCGTAAAATCAATTAATTTCTCAGCATTGTACTTTTGAGCAGTTTTCATCCTGGAAACTATTTGGCGAACAAATTTACCTGAAAGCATGCATTTACCTGACATGCATTGCGCTTTAAACTGGCAAATGAGAATTCAATTAAACGCTGGATTTGAAATACGTCATCAAATGAGTCATTTCCTTGAAATTTGATTGGATGGATGTCGTTGTTTCCATTGCTTTCATTAATTTATGTTCTAATTCTGCAGGTTCATTCTGACTCGTTTGGAGAAACATATGGCAATGATTGGTTACCATATTTGAAACGAAATGTTCAAATGTGTTTAATTATGCCGAGTTAAATAAATTTACTAATAATATGTGATATTTATGACATAATATATTGGAAGTTATCGCAATTTCGCAGAATGTAAATAACTTTGATTTTGATAAAAGTAAAACTGGCTTACATATGACATAAATTAGTAATATTTATTATATTCCCTAATTATCCCATATTATTTATTATATTCCCTAAGTCTCTAACTTAGAAATATTAGGCCAAATTTAAATTAGAAAAGAATATGCATATTGGGAAACTCTCTATATTTTAAATCAAGAATGTTAAATTACCCACAAAGCAGCAGGGAATATCAAATAAATTAAATTTAATGTTCAAAGATATTGAATAACTGCCAACTTGGTGACATTACCTCCAAAGTCTCCAACTTAGGGGTATTACGTCAAATTTAAATTAAAACTCTAATAGAATAAAATATGAATATTGTGAAATTCTCTATACTTTGAATCAAGAATGTTAAATTATCCACAAAGCAACATGTATTATTAAATAAAAAAAATTAATTTTCAAAGATATTGAATAACCGCCAACTTGGCGACATTACTCCCTAAGTCTCCAACTTAGGGATATTACGCCAAATTTAAGGCCAGGGTGGAAAAAATGCGTAGCCTAACATGACAGATAGACAGAGATAGTGGCTTTTTTTCTTATACATACATACACAGAAACACATCCACATATATACTACCTCTAAAACATATTTTTAAAGTTCAGGGATGCTTAAAACTATCGAAAACTTGAATGCGATCTTTTAACTCAATCACAAAGAGCTTCTATGCGTTATACTGGAAATATGTGTGGATAAAACAATAAATATATTTATTAATAAATATAAAATTTATAACATATTTCTTTCTTATTTTAGTTTTAACCAAAAAAAAAGTCTCCATCAGCTACGGAAAAGTTCCAACTTCTTTTCATCACATTTCGTTATAATTTGTTTATTTTCTTAGGTTGCCAGTCTCCATTTATTTATTTTGAACTTATGTTCACTTCACTTTTCGTCATACTTGATTGGATTCTGACCAATAATGTTACGTCATTGTTTTTTTCATTTTTCTGCGTCATTTATTTATATTTAGATATAAAAATGTCGTATTCAATGAGTACTTTTAAAAATTTATCTTGGAAAATTATTATGGAAATTTATGCTGAGGATAATAATAATAATAATTCTTTAATACATTCAAAAGGATATTACGGGATCCACGAAAATTCACCCCTATAACCTTATAGAAAGAGATGGGTAAACATGGTAATTATAGTAGCATCAAATGATACAAAAGCAGTTACAAGTAAAACAATTGCAATTGCATCACAACATCTAAAACGATAAACATAGACAATAAAAAAGATAAAGATGACAGTAAAACGAGGTAAACAATTAGCTATTCATACAGAAGAAATTCTCAATTTCAACTATATTATAAGTAAATAACCAGTCTTTGATAGGCCTTAAAGGAACAATAGGTAATAATGCTTTTAAATGATTGAGGCAGAGGATTGTGAATGGAAAGGTTTATTTTAGGATGGAAACATTCATTTAAAAATCACTTAAGAGGAAATTTAAAAATGCCTTTCTTAAGATCGCACACTCATTGCAGACAATCGCATTGATTGACCGATTTAGCTCATTTGCATTATCAGCATGAAATAGCTGGTACCTGCAAAGGCAGCAGGAAAACTTACTACGTACTACCATGTTACAAATCTCTATGGAAACCGAAAAATTCAAGTCGACGGCGTTGCTAGCATCTTATTTGTTCAAGCTACTCAAGGCTGTTAAACAAGGAACATAACTCCTGTATAGCACAAATTCATACTCCTGTAGGGTAGGCGTTTTCAAAATTATTGTGGTGCGCATTTTAGAAAAAGGATATATATTATTATATGTATTACTGCTAAATTGCCATGGTCGTACATTCGTACTTATTATTAAATTGTACATTGCGATGTTTGCCGGTATTAGCCATCCAATTATTTATCTTTCGCGTGAATTCTGTAAAGGAATATTAATTAATATCGTACTAAATGGATCACACCATTTTAACTTTAACAATAAAACATTTATTAACAACATGAAATACCTAATTATTCAGTTACAACAATTATTCTTATTATTTACTATTCTGGCGGAGAGACCATGTGAGACCACTTAAATTGCCTAAAATATGGTTAGGACCAAATATGATATTTGACGAACACATACCTTCAAGTCTGGTTTGATATAGACCATTAGGCTTGCATCAGTAATTTGTACTGTCCATAACTCATGGTGTTTGGCTCCGTCTTGTACTTGGTTGCACATTATTTTGGAGCCATTATTTTGGAACATCTACGGAACACTCTACATCTCTAGTCGTCGTGCTATATTTTCTAAGTCATCGTTCTTATTGTCAGAATCTCGAACTACTATATCTAAGTACCATGTGGAACTCGTATTCAACAAGTATCTTGTCGTTCTATCATAATGTCGCACACGTATCTATATCCGACCAAGTGTCGTTATTCAGTCACAGATTGTGGTTCTTTATCCTCGGGGGTGTTACTTCCCCTAATCTCTGATTTGCAGCATTCAGGTGACGCAACAAGCGCCTTCACCATTGGTTAACCTTTTATCCAACGTCGCTACTTAACATCCTCATAAGGGCCCGTTCGTCCCCCTCTGTCTTGACACTCCTGGTTTATGGTTTTATCTGACCTTTATGTTCACATGCTGTTGAGACCCAGACCGTCCGACCTACCAGAAAGGTGTAAGGTAAAATATGTTCACATGCTGTAAAACCTGGCATGATCCAGATTGGAAGTATTGTTTGCCGTTTCAGACACAATAAATATTGTACAAAAAACTGTCTCACCAAAGTGTGAGATCTATTTCTGGTTTCACAATTATAATACGCTACCATTGCAGATAACAGCATCTTTGCATCGGTTTCACATTTTTATGTGCACATCAAATCAAAATAGTCTAGTTTTGCTACTAGCCTATCCCGTTTGCAAAACTAGTGAGCTGGTTGAAATCATACTAGATCGCCAAATATGAACAAGTCAATATAAAAATTTTAATTTTTTAATATGAGGTTTTATTCATAACTCGCCATCAGTAGCTTCAATGGAGGAAAATCATAAGAAATATCTGCTAATTACATCTTGGCAGTGTTTAACTTTTCATTATCACAGGTAAAAAAAAATGTCCCTTTATAGAAGCGAAGCAGAGTATTGGACTCATTTTAACACTTTCCAACATAGTTGTAAAGTGCTTATGATTTTGTTCATTCTGTCTGTCTGTCTATATGTCCGTTCGCACGATAACTGCCGCAAAAATGACTTTATGAAAATGGAATTTCAGTATATTGTTAAGAAGGCCTGTGGGACATATAGGATTGTAAAAGAATAGTATCGCCGAATTAGTTTTAGATTGAACCCGGGTTGAAAAAATGAAATACATTGAACCCTATAAGACCTAATTTTTCAAACATTTAAGGGTTTAAAATTAACAAATTGCTTGGAAAATATTATCAAATATTCAAATTATCACGTAAACTGTGCAAAAAAAAATCATCAAAATATGTGAAGTAGTTTTCTAAGTAAAAATCGAAATAATAATTACACCCATGTTATATGAAGAGATCACGTGCGAAATAAAAAATGGCATCCATGAAAAGTGAAAATCGTGATTTTCACTTAGTGACATTTTGCTTAGTGAAAATCATGATTTTTAAGGAACGCTTATATTTATATTTTGTGTTGAATCCGTGCTAAAACAGATTTATTTTTGCATATTATCTGTGTATCTAAATTCTGCCCCTACGCAAATACAATATTTTTCATTTTAATTGATCACTAAACTTTGATTATTTCTACAACGAAGCCTAATTTTAACGTATGCAGAAAATAGACAAATCAAGCTGTAATATAAATTACATAAGAATTGCTGAATTTTTCCCGCAAAATTATTTAGCTCTGAAGTCTGGAGCATAAGTGATATGAATGAAATATTCCTTGATTTTACATAGAGAATCAGACGATTTTATATCATTGCCTTTTTTGACGATATTTCAAGTTCCCGAGTAAAATAAATTATTGTAGTACTGTGATAATTTAAAAAATATAACCGCTGAATGCATCGCATTTTAGAGATGTCAAATAAAATTGCATTTCAGTTAATAAGTGTTTCGTAATCAATGCTTTATACATGATTAATCTTTCTTGCTTAACTAACTTACAAGAATGACATATTTAGAAATATTTCTCAAAAACAATGCCGGTTCTAATTTTCGATGATCCATCAAATTTTAATAGATTAAAATATTTTACGAGACTAAGGTGTGTACCAAATTTCAGCTTTCTGGGACGGGGGGAAGTCTATCTTACAACAATGGGACTATTTTAGACCATTTCGTAAAAAAAATGCAGATACTATTTTACGAGAATTAGACAAATTTTATCAGATTAAAATTCTCCTCTAGACTGAGCTGTGTACCAAATTCCAGCTCTCCGGGACATAGGAAAGTCACCCGAAAAATTGTTCGTCATTGCATTACAGTGGGTTCCGATATACCACAGTTAAGGGTGAGCGTCAGTAAATCGTCTGCCTTATCGGCGCTTTCACGACACTTTCACGGCACACGTTTTTCGCCGAAATTCTGCTCAAACAGTTGAGAAATATTTTCTGAAAGATAAAATGAAATGCTTAGATTATATTAAAAGTAAATTTAATACCCAATAAAGCATAGAATAAATTTTTTATTTTAATCCAAAATATTTTTGGTGCTGCCATCTGTTGTTGTTGAAACCCAGACCGTCCGACCTACCAGATAGGCGTAAGGTAACTGTTTGGACGGTCGGGAAGTGCCACCCAATTTAGACCGGAACCCAGTGGGGGAGGCATCCACAGGGACCGTACCCTCCTTCCCCTACCACCAACCTCTCGGAAGGACTTTCGGACCCACATGTTTAACGTGATCGTACTCCGCATGAACACGGCGGCAGTTTTGGCAGTGGCTGGAATCGAACCCGGGCCTACCGAATGCAACTCCAGCGCGCTAACCAATGGGCTACCGCGCCCATTACTGCCATCTGTTGTCGTAATTTAAGTCATACCAATTATTTTTATTTTTAATGAACATTTTTAAATATATATTCCTTTTTATACAGTATTAAATACAACACCAGATCATATATAATAATGCTACAATTACGGAAAGGTAATTTCCCATTCTATGAATTTGATGAGAAGATCTGAATGTACATTACTGAGGACTGCAGCTTTGTCTTCAAGTTCCTCTGTCTTCAAGTCCAAGTTCAATTACGTTTCCGTGATTGTGGCATTATATATGATCTGTTGTTGTATTTAATAGTGTATTAGAAGGAATAGACATTTAAAAAAAAAATGTTCATTAAAAAATAAAAATAGTCGGCATGAACTAAATTACGACAACAGATGGCAGCACCAAAAATATTTTAAATTAAAATAAAACATATATTCTATGTTTTATTGGGTATTAAATTTAGTTTTAATATAATCTAAGCATTGCATTTTATCTATCAGAAAATGTTTCGCAATTGTTTGAGCAGAATTTCGGCGAAAAACATGTGCCGCAAAAGTTAATAAAGCGTGGATAGGGTGGAAGATTTACTGACGCTCACCCTTAAACTATAACGCGGGTGAAATATGTCACCTAACAACCGCGCTATGTGGCGCTATCATCTTTCACTATAATTTTTTATCATATATACATACCACAATGGCGGCTCAGAATAGGCAAAGCAGATTCAGAGGAGGGATTCTCTCTCCTGCTCGACAACGAACATCATCAAACTTACATCATCAACGAACATCATCAAACATACTGTGTGGTCTGGGCCTTCGACACTACTGACTCAAGTTTTGTCAGATATTATCACCAAATATTTGAACTGGTAGATAAAAGGGTAAGCTGGAAACGTTAGATCTGTTCCTATATTTCCATTTATCCTATCCAATGACATGCCCAGTTTTTTTTTTTTTCTGTCGTCCTTAATAGTCTGTTTTGTGACACGTGCTCTTAGAAATTGTTTATCAGTGATTGATGGTTTTTGAGGATTGTGCTTTCTGTGTATATTGGATACCTAACATTCTATTTCAAGATATTCATAAAAACATCTCTTGCTTCTGATTAGTCTGTCAGTTTGGCATAAGACCATTTCAAATGACATAATAATATTTGAGTTACGCTTTCATTGCAGATAACAGTATCATTTGACGGATTTAGCTCTTTTTCTTTCCTCTGCATGAGTCGCAAACAAGAAAGATCAATCATCATAAAGCATTTATTATGAAACACTTTCCAACTGCAATGCAAATTTTATTTAAACATCTCTAAACTGCGATACATTCAGCGGTTATATTTCTAAAATTGTCACAATACTAAAATAATTTATTAAATTCGAAAACTTAAAATTTCATCAAAAAAAAATGAACTTTATTCAAATAACGTCATCGAAATATAAGTTGCCTGGCTCTATGTAAAAGTAGAGAATATTCCATTCATACACTTTTATTCCATTTCTTTCATTCAACGGTGATATTTTTAAAATTATCACAATACTACAATAATTTATTTTACTTAAAAACTTAAAACCATGGAGGTAAAAGCACTTTCTAACTCCATGCTTAAAACTTCATCGAAAAAGACAATGCTATAAAATAGTCTGTTTCTCTATGTAAAATCAATTAATATTTCATTCATATCACCTATATTCCAGACTCCAGAGCAAATTCATTTTGTGTCAAAAAAATTCAGCAATTCTTATATACACTGATCTTAGAGATTGATGTGTTTACATTCTGCATACGTTAAAATTAGGCTTCGTTGTAAAAATGATCAAAATTTGATGATTATTTAAACAAAAAATATTGTAATTGCGTTGGCGTAAGATATAGATGCACAGAAATTATACAAAATAAAAGCGGTTTTAGGGCGGATACAACACAAAATATAAATTTAAAAGAACTTTAAAAATCACGATATTTACTCTGAGAAAAAATATGGATGCTATATTTTAGTTTGAAGTGGGTCACGTGATATCTTCATATTATATGGATGTAATTATTATTTTAATTTTTATTTAAAAAACTACCGAACATATTTTGCTGAAAATTTTTTTATATATTTTATGGGATAATTTAAATATTTCCTAAAACTTTCGAAGCAGTTTGTGAATTTTAAATTCGCTTTAAAAATGAATGAAAAATTAAGTTCCATAGAGTTCAATATATTTCATTTTTTCAACTCGGTTGCAATCACAAACTAATTAGGTGATATTATTCTTTTACATTCCCATATGTCCCACAGATTGTCCTAACAACATACTAAAATTTCATTTTTATAAACTAATTTTTACGCAGTTATCATGCGAACGAACAAACAGAAAGACAGACAGAATGAACAAAGCCATAAACACTTTTCAACTGTGCGGTAAAGTGTTAAAAATGTTGCACGAAATATGTCATCTGACAACAGTGCTATATCGCGCTATCTTTTACTGCAATTTTTGTCAGGTGTACACATAAACCAAATATTTTAACTCGTAGGTAAAATAGTGAGCTGGACACATTAAAGCTGTTCAAATATTTTCATTTATCCTAGTCTATATGACATGACCAATCTTCTTTCTGTCGTTCTTAATGGTCTGCTTGGTACCACGTGCTCTTAGAAATCGTTTATCAGTGATTCATGGCTTTTAAGGAATGTATTTTCAATGTATATGGGATACGTAACATTCTATTTCAAGATATTCATAAAAAATTCTCTTGCTTCTGTTTAGTCTTTCTATTTGATATAAGACCATTTGGAATTACGTAGTAATGTTTAGTTTTATGTTTCCATTGCTGATAACAGTATCCTTTGGCATATTTCGCGATTTTCTGCATTTGTCATCAAGAAATATGCCTGCATGAGTCGCAAAAGTTTGTTGCGCACAGCAATTTTACTTACTGGTATTGCAGATATCATATATACAATGTTGACGAACGCATAAAATTATGAAACCAGTTAATGGATGCTGTTATCTACGATGGTGGTATGATCTTAAATTTTAAACGTCCTTTATTGATTTAGTGAATGTAGGTATAGTAATATATAAGGAAAATATGGGCATTGGGTCTTTACTTGCAACTCATGTTGTCTATTGCAATTCAAGTTATCGATTACAACTCATGTTCTCGATTGCAATTCATTTACGATGTACTTGTACCTTTTGGGCGCTCCAGAAAACGACTAAATTACTTTTATCACGAGGTCGGTGTATCTATCTATATGTGCAATGCATTTGCAGCGATTGAGAGTCGCCAGGCTCAAACTCGGGACCTCGTGCTTACTAGACCGATATTATAAGTTTAGAGCAAAAGCTAACTTCGACTCCGAACTTGTAATTCGGGTACATGTTCCAAGCATCTTTGATGTATGTCTTTGGCAGGAGCAGAGTCGGAAGCTGCCACACACTCCCCTACCTGATGAGGTGTCCAAGTCGAATTTCGGCAAGGAGAGGGCCGCCGCGTATACCCCAGCGTGTCCGTATCCGAATTTCAGTTGAGGGCTGAAGGCCGGGAGGCGTGTCGTCAGTCGTGGTCAAGCAGGAAGGGAGTGTTAGGGCCTCTGCTCAGCGTGGTGCTGCCATCTCGTGTCGAGAGGCGAGATCGTTGGAGACAGAAGGTTTTTTCGTGCTCGTATGTCCAGGGTAACCACTGTGGCGATTGAGCGTCACCAGACCCGAACTCAAGACTTAGTTCTTACAAGACCGACATTACACATTTAGAGCAAAAGCTAGCTTCCACTCCGAACTTATAATTCAGGTACACATCTTTGATCCCATGTCCTTGGCAGGAGCAGAGTCGACTTGCTTCCACACACTCCCCCACCTGATGAGGAGCCCGGGTCGAATTTCGGCGAGGAGAGGAGCCGCAGCGAAAACCCCCGCGTGTCCCCATCCGAATTTAAGTTGAGGGCTGAAGGCCGGGAGGCGTGTCGCCTCGGGCGTGACGTCAATCGTGGTCAAGTCGGAAGGGAGTAGTAGGGCCTCTGTTCACCGTGGTGCTGCCATCTCGTGTTGATAAGTGAGATCGTGGGAGACAGAAGGTTTTTTGCGTGCCCGTATGTCCAGGATAACCACTGTTGCGATTGAGCGTCGCCAGGCCCGAACTCGATACCTAGTGCTTACAAGATCGACATTATACTTTTAGAGCAAAAGTTATCTTCCAGTCCGAACTATAATTCGGGTACACATCTTTGATCCGATGTCCTTGGCAGGAGCAGAGTAGGTTTGCTGCCACATATGTTAGCCACATGGAATTGTAACGTCTTTACTTTACCTCCATGGTAGGTATAATTGAGAAAAATGAAAATGATTTTCCTTTGCAAAATGGCCTAAGTATCGGTAAAAACTGAAATTTAACATAATAAAACAAGATATATGTCTGTGTCGTCAGTGGCGGGAAATCTAAACTTCGGTCACCGATGAAATGTAATACAGAGATACTTCGAGATCTGGTTAGAGAGGTTTTAAAAGTTCTAATCAGTTTTTAAAATACTTTATGTTGAAGTACGACTTTGATCAATATCCGCACAAATCGGCAATATTATCAGAGTGTTGCAAATCACTCAAAAGATCGAGGGAAGTTCTTTTTGACGATGTTTGCAACGATTTTACCGGACGTTTCCTTCATATTTATTTATTTATTTATTTTTAAATGCATCGTTTTTCAGTTGTTTGATTTCTATTACGTCATATCTGAAAATGAAATATTGGCACAATTTTATACTTTTGCAAAAATATGAGAGTATACCTGCACATTCTAATAAAAAATATTTAATCCAATTTTTTTTTCCGTGATTGTTCAAACAAATAAATAAAATTTGAAATTTTAGATTCAGCTAATGCAATGCATGAAATTCTCCCAATCTTGATCGCTATGCAATTCGATGCGTGTTAAAAGATTTTATACTCGTGAGTGGTGATGTAAATTGAAACAACAGGAAGAAATGATTTTGCTTCAAAGCAGGCGATTTAAAAATCGTGTATTGTGAGGTGTAAATGCTTTATTTAAGTAGCGGGCATTGTTTAGGATTCAGGCAATGACAAATAATTTGTTCTAGTATTAATACTATAGTAATTTAGTAATAATCTAGTATTAATCTTACTAATAAGATTAATACTAGTGTTAAACTTACTAATTTAGTATTAATATAAAATAAATATACTTAAATTTATTAATTAAATATTTATTTTACTTACTTTTTGATTACGAAACAAATAAAATAGCTTATATTATAGCAGGACGAACCTATTGTAAGTTATTGGAATTTTATTGGAATATCGTGGTTCTGTATCATTTGAAAAAGTACCAGAGTTCCACATAAAAACAGAGAATTATTTTTGTAACAACAATGTCATTATAATTTAAAATACTTAACTTTTTCAATTTCAATTTTATACAATAAAATTCAAATAAATGTATATAACGAAATAAATCAAAATTTCAAATACATTATAAAGCACTATGCTTCGCAAATTATCTTTTCTAAAATACTGGGTTAATAGGAAAGTCTTAAAGCACTTCAAAAAACTTTGTAAGGAAAACCCCCTGAGTGTGCATGTTAGGTCTATCTGTAGTGAAATTAATACCCGATCGAACAAACTGACTGTAGCTCCCTTAAGTGGAGAATTTAAAATGTTAGGATTTCTAACTCTGGCAAATTGAAAATTGCGTCCCAGGCACTGCAGAATTGTTGCAATAGTATAATTTATCCCACATCTTAAGACAAGATATAGGATAGATGATAATATTGTAACAATTCTGACCAGCAGAGTTACAAATTCCAACAGCATTTTCTTTTCTTGTCGTCTTTAATGATAGGTCTGCTTGCTGATACGTGTTCTTAGAAATCGTTTATCGGTGACTGATGACTTTCAAGGAATGTATTTCCAGTGTATATTGGATATGTAACATTCTGTTCCAAAATATTCGAAAAGTTGTACTTCCTTCTTTTTTGATATAAGACAGTTTTGGATCAAATGCAAGAGTTTTACTTTACTTACAATGCATGGTAATGTATAGAGGTAGTATTAGCATGGGGAAGGAAAATGGATTTAGAGAATATGGGCTCTGTAAAACATGAATCAATTATTTTTAGCCTGACATTAATTCGAGTTTCTGATACAGATAAACACAAGCATTACATATGAATTATATTTTTTCTAAGATCGTAGATTAGTCAATTGTAAATATAACTTCACAACAGAATTCCCGATATTAAATTTAACTTTGTATATTGAATCGGAGGCTCTTTCAATAAAACAAAATCTGATGTGGTCAGCACATGACTTTCCTTCTAAAATAAAATGAATTTACTACTTTTACAGTAAAAATGGCGAGATTTTCGTTAATTTGGCAACATTTAAAAAAGTCGCTAAGTTGGCGACATTCAGCAAAATTCGTCGCCAAAATCTTGCCGAGCGTTATGGACGGAGAAATAAGTTATTCTTATAGCAGATAAATGACTATTGGCGTTCAAATACAAAAGTATTACTGAAAGTATCTTTTCTTATGAATGGAACGAGCTAGATCCACGAGAATTATGTCAACCAATTTATCGCATGATATTACATATAAAAAGTGAACATGTTTCTCAACAGTTAACACATTTTTTTTTAATTTATGGGATTTTTTGATAAATGTATTTGAAAAATGTGCAATATCTCAAGAACGATTCATGTTAGCGTTCTAAAGTTTATGACAATCGCTTTCTAAGGAAAAAGTATATAAGAAATGTCTATTTGTAACTTTATTAAAGGTTTTGATTTTTTGATGATTTTTTCAAAATTTCACTCGAAAATTTAGGGGGGGGTCTGAACATTCAATTGCGTATAAAAACAATAGGCTTCCAGAATTCATGGATTGTAATTTTTGTATCAAATTTCGTTCGAATCGCATCATTCGTTCGTCAGTTATCGTCTCCACAGACTCACTGACACACACACACTTTCACACACACACATACATCGCTTCAAAAATGTTCGATTCGTGATCAGGGATGCTTGAAACGTGCTCTCCCGTCGAAAACTCGAATTCGAATTTTCGACCCGTCACAATACTTTCCTTATACATTATATGTATATAAAGAAAGTAGCAATATTTTTCCAATATACACGTACTCATACAGTATTTAATATGTTGCATAGAAAAAGTAGTAGAAGTGATTGTGACTAACAGATGGCGCCGCATTCATTAAAAACAACACATAAGAAGTTGTTGCCATTGAACAACAATAACACCCTAAATAGTATATCTGATATACCAGAAATATATTTAGGTGAAATTTTCCAAACATAGTTGATCAAAAATCCAACATATTGCCCAACAGATGGCGGTATATTTGTGAGTTCATAAAGTTGGTATCATTGAAAGAAATGTTCCTGTCTATGAGTACTGTAGTGTTAATTGTAGTGGTACCCAAATTCGGTGATCTGATAATGGGTATAGTAAATCATTCCCAGTTATCATATAATAGCTTTTCTTCCTATACAACCCATAGGAAATCATTCCGTTATTTTGGTAGCAGCCCACATTTGTTGTTGTTGTGACCTCTGAAAGCAAATCCTATAAATGAGGAAGTTCATCTATTGCACATATTTAAAATAAATCAGTTTTATTACATCTTATCGTTGCATTTTAGGCAAAAACTCATTTAGGCTGCATTTTAGGCTGTCGAAAACCCAGACCGTCCGGCTCATCATCTGTGGACATAGAGCAGCAATTTGGGCGGCCGGACCCAATGCTCTGTTGTTATTGTTGAGACCCAGACCGTCCGCCCTACCAAAAAGATGTAAGGTAACTATAGATTGTGTCTTTGGAAAATTTAAGAGTTATTAAAGACTGGCCGCCATCGGCGACCAGCCTGTTCGCTACCCTTGAAAATTTTGACCGTGACAAACTCGCTGGCGCGACCTACCAGAAAGGTGTAAGATAACTATTTGGACGGCGGGGAAGTTCCACCCAATTTAGACCGGAACCCAGTAGGGCAGGCATCCACAGGGACGGTACCCTCCTTCCCCTACCACAAACCTCTCGAAAGGACTTACGGACCTACATGTTTAAGGTGATCGTACTCCACATGAACCCGGCGGCAGTGGCGGCAGTGGTGGCAGTGTGCAAATCCAGCGCGCAAACCATCGAGCTACCGAGCCCAAAATGTGCCAACAGCACGCGGTGTTCCCAGGTGGTCACCCACCCAAGTACTAATCACGCCCGATGCTGCTTGACTGGACCCAATGCTCTGTGTAAAAGTTGAAGTGTTAATATCTTCTGAAACATTCCTGATAACGTATGTATTGTATTCATGACATATTCACAACATTCATAGACAATTCTATTAATAAAATCAAGTTAATGCTCAACTAATCATAATTTCGAGCTCATTATTGCTTGTCAGCACGGTAAAGATGATGATCACAAAACTACTTAAAGTAAGTATTTTAAAATTTTCTGGCAGTAATATTTTAATTTCAAATACAGTATCGATAGCTTTCCCGTAGTAAAACAAAAGTTAATTCACTTTATGTAGATTCACTCAGCTATTAAAAGGGAATATTTTTTATAGTATATCAAAATTTGGGTAGTTTTGGATATATATATAGAAAGGTATAGACTTTAAATATATATTGAAAGGAATAGTTTTTAACACTTTACAACAAAGTTGAAAAGTGTTTATGACTTTGTTCTTCTGTCTGTCTGTCTGTCTGTCTGTCTGTCTGTCTGTCTGTCTGTCCGTTAGCACGATAACTGCCGTAAAAATGACTTAATCAAAATGAAATTTTAGTATGTTGTTCAGACGGTCTATAGGACCTATGGGAATATAAATGAATAATATCACACAATTAGTTTTGGATTGAACCCGGGTTGAAAAAATGGAATACATTGAGCCCTATGGGACCTAATTTTTCAAGCATTTTTTAAGCGGATTTAAAATTCACAAATTGCTTCGAAAATTTTAGGCAATATTCAAATTGTTCCATAAAATATATACAAAAAAATTCAGCGAAATATATTCAGTAGTTTTTTAAATAAAAATTAAAATAATAATAACACCTCTTATATGAAGCGATCACGTGTCCATGATATGAAACGATCACATGACCCACTTCAAAATGATATATGGCATCCATCTTGTGTCAAAATCGTGATTTTTAAAGTTCTTTTTAATTCATATTGAGTGTTGTATCCGTCTTAAAACTACTTTATTTTTGCCTAAATTCTGTGCATCTACATACTAAAACAACGCAATGACAATATATTTCAGTTTAAATGCTCATCCAAATATGATTATTTCTACTATTAAGCCTATTTTTCACCTATGTAAAATGTAAACAGCAAAATATATAGAATGAGTTGTATTAGAATCGCTGTAATTCTTTAACACAAAATAATTTAGTCCATGGAGTCTGCTTAGCTGATATGAATGAAATATTCATTGATTTTAGAAAGAGAAGGACGATATTTTTCGCTGAAGTTTTACGCATAGAGATTACTTACTTGTAGCTCAATGGTCTTAATTTTTAAATAAAATAAATTATTATAGTATTGTGATGAATGACATGAATGGGGGAATTATTTATGAATGAAATGTTGCTTTTATAAAGAGAGCCAGGCGTGTTATTTTTTTATGACGTCATTTGAATTAATTTCATTTGTTTTCGATGAAGTTTTCAAATATAATAAATTATCGAAGTATTATGATAATTCTAAAATTATTACCGAGGAATGTATCACATTTTAGAGATATTTAAACCAGGCAATTTATACTTTAATGCCGTCATTTGAATGAAGTTAATTTTTTTCGATGAAGGTTTAAGGTTTCAAATATAATAAATTAATGTAGTATTGTGATAAGTTTTAAAATATCATCGAGGACTGTATTGCATTTTAGACATGTTTAAATAAAATTGCATTGAAGTTGGAAAGTGTTTCATAATCAATGCTTTAAGCATGATTGATCTTTCTTGTTAGATATATATTAGAAAGCGATAGATTTTAGATAAATGTTAGAAATAGACATTTTAACTTTCCTTATATACATAGTATAATGTATAAGGAAAGTATTGTGACGGGGTCGATATATATATATATATATATATATATATATATATATATATATATATATATATACATATATATACATATATATATATATACATATACATATATATATATATATATATATATATATACATATATATACATATATATATATATATACACACACACACACACATATATATATATATATATATATATATATATATATATATATATATATATATATATATATATATATATATATATATATATATATATATATATATATATCGGATACTCACACTTTATTCATGTTTTATAAAAACTTTCCAATTTCAATTTTTGAATATTGCTTTTGAATGTTGAGAGCGACTCAGAATTTTTCACATTTCTTCTGAAAGTATATTTATTTATATTTATATTTACATTCGTAAAATAGCAACAAGCTCTATTTCCTTACATATTGATCCTAGACATATTTGCATTTATAAGGTTTCTAAATTAAGGTTCAGACTGTTCTATAAACAATATCAATGGCAGTTCTGAAAAATAATTAAAGTTTTTTCCTCAAGAAAGTATGAGTTCAAATTAACATGATATTCCTCACTATTTCAGTAGTTAAAAAATTAAAGTTCGAAATTTATAAAATATAAATTCACGATATTAAGGAATGGATTTGGTGACATAGGTCACTTTACCATGACTAATACAGACTTGAATTCAAAACTTTTGGGAGCAAATTTAGAACCAGCTGCAAAAATAAAAGTTGTTAAAGCTGCGATAACAAACCCGTACCTTATATGTATTGTCATTAAAAAAGCCATTATTATATAAGGTATTTACAAAATAAATATTCGTTTCTGGAAAAAACCCTTAGAATGTGCTATGGATGTTGAGGATATAAAAATCGTTTATATTAAGACAAATGAGTTAAATGCATTCTATTTACCAGAGTCATTAAGCTGTTGCCAGCATGAAAATCTAATTTTTTTACAAATAATTTAACTGAATTACTTCAGTATGAAATCTGAAAAGTCTATATAACATTCATTCTGATAATTATTAGGATGGAATTGAAACCAATAAATTTGGAATTTTAATGTATAAATGTATAAGAAAGTCGAGTATAGCTATTTAGCCTAAATTTTAATATCATTTTTAATAATTTTTATTGGAAAAATCAAGTAATGCCAAACTAGTAATTAATCTACGATTATGTAAAGTATTAGTAACACGTTGACTATTACACCCACAACTCGGCAACATATTATTCCAAGATTAGGGAACAACATCCCTGTTTATTTCCAAATCCTGGAAATACATGGGCATATTTACTTAAAATGTCGTTTACCACCTTTTGAGAGAATCTCACTTGGAGATGCTCCAAAACCGGAATTCGGGAAAAATCACTTTTCACGATCCAATGAACACACAGGAGGTTTGATAACATGCATAAATGTTGCAGAACTCGGCATAAATGACGTAGTTTATTTTGTTTCTGCTTCTTTTGGCTACGGTGTGATTTATTGGAATGTACGATTGTTCATTTGGAAGCAATTCATGGAGACATAATGTTATTATGGAGTTTAAATATTAAAAATACCAACTGATTTCTTTTCGATATTTTTTTTAATTTCTAACAGCAGTACTTGATACAAATCATTCATTGGTGTACAAATACACAACACCAAAAATGCAGGAGAAAAACTATTACAAGAAACAACAAGCATGAACAAGCAACAAAAACAACAATAAAACAAACATAGGAGATACATGGACGGTAGCCAAAAACACAAATCCAAAACAGTCAGATAGCTTGAAGGGCCTGCATTCTCTCCCTTGCGCGCCAGTACCTTTTGTACATGTCACCAGAGAGGTCTGGGCAATTCATCAGATGATCAGCGTCCATAGCTGCGTTAGCACCACACACTACACAGTTCGGGCTTGGAATTAGATTAAATCTATGAAGATATTTAGCTAAACAGTCGTGACCAGTTTCCAGGCGAAACGCTGCAACTCCGAAAAAAAATCGATAAAAAAATAAGCATTGAATGTATGGTATGTATATGATGATGAAATGAGATAAAAAATAGCATTGTTATGCGAACAATTGAATGGGCAACATGGATAAATAATATGGTCAAAAACATTCCGAATCAAAATTCTGTACAACACTATAGACTGACTGTTGTCAGGAGTTGGCAGTTTAGATTGAAAAAAAATAGTAGCATGAATAAGTTCCTAGAAGATGGCCAGCCCAATGGTTTGAACTCGAGACGTATGACGACTATTCAAAAAGTACGGGTCACTACATACATTAAAGACAGACAAAAATGTCACGACCTACCCAATAAAACACTTTGTGTCTAAAGCCCTAATGGATGGTGTAAAAGTGCATCGACGTTTTAAGTAAAAATAGAGAGTGGTTAGAGAGATATGAGTGAATATCGTATGCAAGGAGAGTCCATCTGGAGATAATTACGAAGATGTTCTGCGCCACTGTGACGGAAGCATTAATAAGTGGAGCCAAAGTGAGCCGAAGAATCGAGCGAAAGAGGTAGTTGCTCGAGAAGGATTGAGAATATAGCATTCAAGGAGACTCGGTCTGGAGATCACTGCGAGGGCATTCTGTGCCTCTGTGACAGAATAATTAATGAGCGGAGCCAAAGTGAACCGAAGATGTGAGCGAAAGAGATAGTTGTTCGAAAGGGATTGGTGAATATCACATTCAAGGAGACTCGGTCTGGAGATGACTGCGAGGGCATTCTGTGCCACTATGACAGAATTAATGAATGGAGCCAAAGTGAGCCAAAGATATGAGTGAAAGAGATAGTTGCTCAAGAGAGAATGGTGATTATCGCATTCAAGGAGAGTCGATTTAGTGATGACTGCGAAGGCATTCTGTGCCTCTGTGATAGAAGAATTAGTGAGTAGACCCAAAGTGAGCCGAAGATGTGAGCGAAAGAGATAGTTGCTCAAGAGAGAATGGGGATTATCACTTTCAATGAGACTCGGTCTGGAGATGACTACGAGGGCATTCTGTGCCTCTGTGATAGAAGAATTAATGAGTAGACCCAAAGTGAGCCGAAGATGTGAGCGGAAGCGATAACTGTTCGAGAGGGATTTGTGAATATCGTATTCAAGGATACTCGGTCTGGAGATGACTGTGAGGGCGTCCTGTGCCACTGTGACAGAAGAATCAATGTGTGAAGCCAAAGTGCGCCGAATATATTTGAGCGAAAGAGATAGTTGTTCTAGAAGGATTAGTTAATATCGCATTCAAGAAGAGTCGGTCTAGTGATGACTACGAGGACGTTCTGTGCCTCTGTATCGGAAGGATTAATGAGTGGAGACAAAGTGCTCTGAAGATTTGAGCGAAAAGAGATATGGTTTTAGAGACATGGCGAATACCATTCAAGGGAAATTGGCAAGATAAATTGGTCTGAAGATGACGACATGCAGAAAAATTTAGTAAAATCATGATGATACCTTACAAGTAGTGGTAATATATGCGGAAACTAGCAAGTGCTAAGGAACACTGCTAAAAGGATAATGATACCATGTTCCTTAACTGGAATCTTCACAATCCAGAAGCACCACACAAGTAGAAATATTGCGTGTAATTTACATAAAATAATGGAGTCGATTAATGAGAAAACTAATGCAATCAAAATTTACAAAAAAGTTATGAAGTTGGGCATGGCCGGGTTATCACACTTATCCAAATAATAACAGCTTCCCAATTAGTCACATTAATATAAATAGTTATACGAATAAAAATATCATAGTATTTTTTATGAATAATGAACACCGATATACAATTTCAGTTTCTGATGATGAATTGACTTATTAAGTACATATTGTTAAAATTTAGAAAATCGGGTAGATTTGTTCATTAATTATATTGTTGAAAGCCGAGTGGAGACTCACACTCCAAATATTGTTTCCCTTCTGAGACTGCTTGTGATACCCGTAAATCTAAATAATATATGAAGTATGAAAGCATGAGAAAGTGAAAATAATGCAATGGTATATTTAAATCAGAAGTATGCTCTTAATGTATTCTATTACAGAGAAGAATAGTTCGTAACTCTTGGCATAAATAATCACCTTACATATTCTACATAATTATTAATATAATCCTATGGTCAATGGCATCTTCGCAAGAATGAGTTTACCAGCGTTACCGAACGTCAGCCACAAATCCTAAATTTTAATGAAGATCCCATTTCCACCTGTAACGATTTAACTGTTAAGCAGCATCATGAAAATTCATTCGAATTTATTCCACAATCGCCATATCTTCTAAAAGTTTACTTTCTACATATTACAGAAAGCTGTAACATTAACTGAAGCAGATAAGTTATACAAATGCATAATTACATTAGTGCAACTTGTAAATTATGTTAAACATAAATTTATATCACAGTAAAATATGTTAAAAATAAATTTCTAAGCCTGGGCGCTTTCGGAAATAAAACACCCTTGTGAATTTGATATGCAGAAATTTTGATATGTAAATTTTGTTCGCGGGTTTTGGCTGGGTATAACTTGGTGGACAGGGTTTTCACCCCTTGCTGAACCAATTAACGTCCCATTGTTGTGAAAAATGTATTTCGCTGCAATCTATATCGAAGTACATGCATTATGATGTTTTCTTTAAATTTTCAGTGCTATATTTAGCAGTAGATTTTATCGTAGCATTTTGGTGCAAAAGTTGCTGCATTTTTGTATATTTTTGCATATCTTTACACGTTGTCGCAATTACTACAAAAATTGAAAATGCCTATTCCTTACGAATATTATACACATATGTTTATACTCTAAATATATTCAATGTATTGCGTTAATATTTTGTTAACTAATGCTTTTCATTAAAAACGAAAGATATCAAGATATAGGAACATACTGTTACGAAATTGAAAGTGACTTTTTATATCAGTGGTTCTTAACCTTTTTAAGCCGCGACCCAAATTTGAGAAATATGTTCATGTCGCGACCCAAAAAAAAGTCAAAATTTTTTCATTGCTTCATTTTAGATCGTATTTATAAAAAATCTTCAATCCTACGATGATGATTTTTTTTAACTTACAAATTTTTTATTTATTTTTTTTAATAATAAAGATAAACAAAAGTACTTTTCGATCCAAGAAAAATTTAATTAATAATCAAGTGTTTTTAATAATTTTTATTGACCAAATTAAAATATATTTATAACTTTTTGAAAATAATTGACATTTTAACTTATTCCTAAAAAAAAAAGAAATATCAATACATATGTTAAGGCTTTTAAATTTTAAATGCAAGTCATACAGTTTTAATGAGAACCTTGTGCTTGAATACATTTTGAAAGATCTTCAAACCTCGGTTGAATGCTTGTCAAGGAGCACCTTATATCTATTTCAGGATTTAACTTGTTCCGGTAATTGTTTTTGATTACACACAGAGCCGAAAAACCAGCCTCACACATATATGTTGTTGAAAAGGGCAATAATACTTTTAGGGCTTCTTTAACAATTATTGGCTTTTCGGTTTTTAATTTTAACCAGAAAGCACATAAAGATTCAGTGTTTTTGTAGAAATTGTATCGAAGTGCTTGGTCACTTTGTATTTCTATTAATTGTTCTTGAAATTGATTAATATTAACAAATTCCTCATGCAAATCACTTACATCAAAATTAAATTGCATTCGAACCCAATTATATTTGAAAACATCGTCTGCAGGGAAATATCGATCAAAGTCTGCTATTAGTTTTTCTAAATGACTAATAATAATTTCCTGTATTTCAAAATCTGTGATATCAATATTATTGTCTTCAACAAGTAAATTAAGAGTCGGGAATGAAGCAAGTTTCTTTACTTCAACCTTATTTCTCCATAATTTGAGTTTATTTTTAAAACATGTAATTTTTTCAGTTAATTCAATAATAGTATGATTACGTCCTTGCATAGACGTATTTAGATTATTTATTTCAAAAAAATATCTGACAAATAAGCAACTTGAGTAATCCACTTCAACTCGGAGAATTTAGATGCTAATGGGTGTTTCTTTTCTCTCAAAAATAATTCGACTTCTGTCCGTAATGACTTCAGAATAATATAATAAATGTTCGTATTCTGCACCAAATTCGAAACACAGTTCGCGGAAAATTCTACAGTTAAGAGCTCTTGATTTGATAAAATTGACTACCGCAACAATTTCATCCAAAACGATACATAATTCGGGTGATAATTTTTTTGAAGCAAGATTTTGTCTATGTAACAAACAATGAATCGATATAATTTGTGGATTCATTTGTTTTGCTCTTGTCGAAAATCCCTTTTGAGATGCTGTCATGGCAGCTGCATCGTCGGTGCAAATACTGAAACACTGATTCCAATTTAATCCTTCTTCTTTAAAAAGCGAATCGACCATAAGAAAAATATCTTCACCTCTAGTTGTTGTTGACATTGGTTTGCAAAATAAAATGTCCTCCTGTATATCTGTTAAACCTGGATACCGCACGTAAACCATGAGTTGAGCATCTTTACTTACATCTGTCGTTTCATCCAGTTGAATACTAAATAAACCAGCAATTTTTATAGCAGAAATAAGTTGATTCTTAATATCAAATGACATATCATTAATTCGTAAACGAATTGTATCATTTGATAATGGTATCTTTTGTAATTTCTTTGAACTTTCATCTCCGCACATGATACGTGCCATGTCAATGGCAGCAGGTTTTATAAGTTTTTCAGCAATATTATGGGGTTTCTTTTGTCTTGCAATATGCCAAGCCACATGAAAAGAAGCAAGTGTAGCTTGTTTGGCAGAATTTATAAAACCACTACTACTTGGTGCATCCAAACGCTGTCTTTTTAAATGGGCTTCTTTTCTTTCGAAAAAAGTACGATCTTTTCCCTCAAAGGAAAAATTTTTATGTTTTGCATCAAAATGTCTTTTAAGTTTGTTCGGTTTCATCGATTCATTACTTAATATTTCACTGCACAACACGCATTGCGGCTTGTTCACTCCTCGATCATAAATGCAAGTAAAACCTAATTCTAAAAATGCTTCCTTGTATTCACGTTTTGC
Source organism: Amaurobius ferox (assembly GCA_951213105.1). Lineage (NCBI taxonomy): Eukaryota > Metazoa > Arthropoda > Arachnida > Araneae > Amaurobiidae > Amaurobius > Amaurobius ferox. Next base: position 22,578,528 of record OX578153.1, read on the forward strand.
CATTATTAGGGTGATTACAATTTTACAATACGCACTGCAGCTTGATCACTCCACTATTAATAATAAGACAAAATTTGTTTCTAAAATGCTTGTATTCACGTTCCACTGTTATTACACGTTTCACTGTTATTCACAACACAATACGCAGAAACGAGTTTTTGACAGAGAGCTTACTGAGTCTGCGCGCACGCAAAGCAATGGCGTGCGTATTACCAACACCTCCTAGAAGAGAAAGCCTCAGGACAGGAATTGGACGTCACTTCCGGAAGGCCATTCGCGAAGAGCGGTAAAACCGAAACATTGTATTAGGGAATAACTTGTATTAGGGAATAACTCTTCTAGGAGGTGTTGGTATTACTTATTATTTGGTATATTACTAACTTTTTTGGTTCGACTCAGCGCGACCCAAGAAATATGCTTCGCGACCCAATTTTGGGTCGCGACCCATAGGTTAAGAACCGCTGTTTTATATGACTTGAATCTAGGGTTATCATATACTAAAGTTCGGAAGGAGGTTGCTAAATTTGGTAATTTATGGCCGATTTGGCGAAATTTGGTGACTTTTTGAAAGTCCTAGAAACACCTCGAAATAACAAATATTCTACGAAATATGAGAAATTCCTAGAAGTTTCTATGGAGAGTCTATGGAAAGAGTCCTCACTCAGTTGGAGAACAATTGACGTGATACCAGCTACATTGAAATGTGATGTTCGTCAATGTTTCGAGAATGGTACCTGTTGTTTTGTGAAATTAATGGAGTATGTAAGTGCTGTTTGATGGTATATTTTTCCTGTTTGCGTTATGCTTGTGAATAAACGTGTTAGTTCTCCAGAAATTTGGACTCATTCTTGAAACCTGAACGCATATCCACGTTTTCAGAGGATACATCGTAACAAGGAGGTTCGTCATGAAAACATTTTCTGCTTAACAGCACGTACTATTCGTTCTACGTTGCTTAATTTGATAGTAGACTATCATCTACATCAGTGATATACAACCAGATTTTTACAGAACCCTAGCTCTCTGCCAACTTGTGCCAGGGTTTCCGTGAAACTTTTCAAAAGGTTGTGAGAAGTACAACTTGCAACCTTTATGTTATTGCGTAAAACATTTAAATTATCAATGTTGCAGTGTGATCTATTAATTAGATAATAACGTATTTTGAAAATTTTAATTCATTAGATATTCCTGTGATACTTACAATTTAAGTAGCGAGAATTTTACTTGGGAAGATAAATTTTCTTGATGCAGAAAATATTTGTAGCGACAAGGAACGAAGTTGACTTTAATGAACATTGCTAGCGCTCCCATCAACTACGCATAAGTTTTCCAGATAAAAATTATGAAAAAAAAAAACCAAACAATAAGAACAAAGTATTAAACAAGTTAAAATAATCACATTGAAAGGAAAATCTACCGTAAAACAATAATGTGTAACTTGTTTTCTGTTAACAGTTTTATGAAAAACAATTACATTAACACGAAAACCTTAAAAAATATATGTATCATCCAGTAAGCTAAATGTAAATCATTTTTAACACTTTACAACAAAGTGGAAAAGTGTTTATGACTTTGTTCATTCTGTCTGTCTGTCTGTCTGTCTGTCTGTCTGTCCGTTAGCACGATAACTGCCGTAAAAATGACTTAATCAAAATGAAATTTTAGTATGTTGTTCAGACGGTCTGTAGAACCTATGGGAATATAAATGAATAATATCATCCAATTAGTTTTGGATTGAACCCGGGTCGAAAAAATGAAATACATTGAGCCCTATGGGACCTAATTTTTCAAACATTTTTTAAGCGGAGTTAAAATTCACAAATTGCTTCGAAAATTTTAGGTAATATTCAAATTGTTCCATAAAATATATAAAAAGAATTCAGCGAAATATATTCAGTAGTTTTTTAAATAAAAATTAAAATAATAATTACACGTCTTATATGAAACGATCACGTGACCATAATATGAAACGATCACATGACCCACTTCAAAATGATATATGGCATCCATCTTGTTTCAAAATCGTGATTTTTTTAAGTTCTTTTTAATTCATATTGAGTGTTGTATCCGTCCTAAAACTACTTTATTTTTGCTTAAATTCTGTGCATCTACATACTGAAACAACACAATGACAATATATTTGAGTTTAAATGCTCATCTAAATTTGATTATTTCTACAACTAAGTCTATTTTTCACTTATGTAAAATGTAAACAGCAAAATATATAGAATGAGTTGTATTAGAATACCTGTATTTTTTTAACACAAAATAATTTAGTCCATGGAGTCTGCATGGCTGATATGAATGAAATATTAATTGATTTCATAAAGAGAAGGACAATTTTTTTCGATGAAGTTTCAAGCATAGAGTTTAATTTTTTGTAGCTCCATGGTCTTAAACAAAATGTTTAACTAAAATAAATTATTATAGTATTGTGATGAATGAAATGAATGGGAGAAAGTTATGAATGAAATCCTGTTTTTATAGAGAGATCCAGGCGTGTTATTTTTTCTATGACGTCATTTGAATTAATTTCAGTTGTTTTCGATGAAGTTTTCAAATATAATAAATTATCGTAGTATTATGATAATTCTAAAACTATTACCGAGGAATATATAACATTTTAGAGATGTTTAAACCAGGCAATTTATATTTCAATGCCGTCATTTGAATGAAGTTCATTTTTTTCGATGAAGATTTAAGTTTTCAAATATAATAAATTAATGCAGTATTGTGATAAGTTTCAAAATATTACCGAGGAATGTATTACATTTTAGACTTGTTTAAATAAAATTGCATTGAAGTTGGAAAGTGTTTCATAATCAATGCTTTAAGCATGATTGATCTTTCTTGTTTTTTCTAATTTTATTATTAACAGTAATTAATAAATATAAATGTGGAATACATACTTTTTAATATTTTATTCAAAAGTATAAATTATTAATTATTTTATTAACCCTCAATTATAAAGTAGTTGAATTATAAAATAGACGTATGTCTATTTTATAATTCAACTATTAAATGTATTCAATCATTATTTGTATTCATGCCCTTCCATGACGGAATTAGTTGACTTGGTGTTGGCTCTGCAATAGCCACAATAGTTGTTTGCAAAAGTTTAAACTTTTATTTAAATTTCCAGTCGAACATTTTATTTTTAAAACTAATAAGGAAAAGGCCAAAACTTAAACGAATTTACAAATTTTAGAATATTTCAACTTACATTCGTACCCGACATGAAAATAGAAATTTGGAATAAAAATAAAAAAATATCAACACTTATTTTCTCCACCTATTTATTGGCAGATTTGGCGTATATAAGTTTTATAACCGAAGCGTTTTTTTTTTCTTTTTGTTTTTTTTTATATCTTTTACAGCCGATTCTCATGTAATTTGTTTGTTCTATTGTCCAGTTTATCACAATGTCATTTGATCTGTGGTATTCTGTATTTATTTTCCTAACATAGATAATTCTGCTCCGGGGGTCTTGGGATAAAACATCCTATCGTATTCAGTTTACATATGGAGGGAATATCTCTGAGGAGTTCGAAAATTACATTAGAAACCTAGATACATAGCAAACCGGTCTAAAGCAAACTGTTTCGCCACTGACGTTTTTGTCGTGGAATAAATTGTCGCTGACACTTTTATCGTCTGCGGTGTGCGGCTATCCTGAGTTGTCGATAATTTGAAAAAAACTTTGAAAGAACCTATATAAATTCTTGTTGAATGCGACTGTAAATTATTTTACACAATAAAAGAAGATGTGTATTTTGCTTGTAGCGAAAAATTGTAACCGCAGAAAAATTCGATACATGGGCTCTTTAACTCACGAAATATTGCGCCTTGGCGAAATTTTATAAACATTCGAAATTGTTTAAAAGTTATGCATTTAAAAATCGAAAATTCAGTCGAAATTTTGAAGTTTCAAAATATTTTATTCTAGCAGACTATTCTGCGTGCTAGCAGACGATTATCGTGATATCCGTGGGCTATCAATGATATATATGTCTCCGCAAAAACTTCTCTCTATATTAAAATTAACTGGACAATAGCTCAACTCGACATTCTCATATCAAAATCCATTTTTAGTAGCTTTTTTTTTACAAAAATGAAATTTTACAAAAATTGTTTTTAAAAAATAGGCATCGCTGATCCAAATGATTGCAATTACAGCGAGTTACCCTTCACTTTAAAGGACTTAAAATAATATTTCAACTGAAACCATACTTGGCAATATACCCCCCCCCCCCTGGTTGAGTAAATTGTCCCCTGAGGGGGATAGTGCCATCATGAAAAAAAAATTGTATCGCGGCGATTTTTCACAACGATTGCAACTATTAAATCTCGTGATCATTAAGATATAAATAAACCCTTTAACAAATAATTATGTCATATTTTGTCCTATGCTACCATGCATAAAAGAATGTAAATACATTTCGAATACATTACAAAATTTCGATTACATTTCGAAGTTTTCGCTCGAGTTGAAATAATTCTAGTTCTAGATTTTTTTTATACCAAAGTCGGATATAAAGTTTGGTGAAAATCCATTAGTATTTGTGGCCGCTATTTTATACACAAAAAATCAACCACAAACAGACTGACAAACGGGCATCACTCCAAAGATAGTCAAAACGTGTTCAGTAGGTCTTAACACATATATTGGCATTTCAATCTGGAATTCGAAAATTTTCATGAAAACAATACTTTCTCTATTCTCTATTACGTAGGGGGAGAAAGTGAAAAAAAGCTGACGCCTCCATTTGATAAATTTCTTGTGCCTCGAAATTCTCTGCATCGTACTATAGCAGACACAACTATAGCAGACAAAAAAACTATAGCAGACACAAATATGAAATTTGATGCACTTCTAGAGAGATGTTTGAAAAACACGCTGAAATAAACCATTTTTCGATTTATTCCTCCGTTTAAGATATATTAAAATGTCAAAGTCAAAAACAAAATATTTAATCGGCGAGTTCGCATAATGGACAGACTAACAATAGCAAGGCCACGAATTTTTATAGTCATGTACCTAAATAGTTGAATTTTTGTAGGACAAAACTCTTGTTTTCAATTCGATTTAGTTTACGGTATATTCCACTGTTTATGCATTTCTGAAGTGAAAAATATTCTTCCCTATTGTCACATCCGTCAAGGTTCTCTATCTCATACTGCAAAAACCAAAGCAAACAAAAGTATGAAATTTACTATATTTGTAGAGAAATGATAGGATACACGTTGGGCGCTACATCCCGATGTAGCAGGGCAGTGATTGAGTACGATCAAGTTAAACATGTGGGTCCGTAAGTTACCCGCAGGGTCCCTGCGGGTCCCTCCCCCACTGGGATCCGGTCTAAATTGGGTGGTACTGCCTTCGGGTAGGTCGGACGGCCTGGGTCAAAGAAGTAGAAGAGCAACACGGGGAATTATACCGCGTTACGATTTAAACTTTAGTGTGGTTTAAAACAGCTCACGAAGCGACCTCAACTAGCGCTAGCAAATAGGAAGAAAAGATTTGCGCGTCCTTCCAAGTTTATCTGTCTCGAATAGCAAAAACTGGAGTATCCAAAAAATGGAATTTGGCACATTTATAGAGAAGTAATTGGGAAACACTGGAATAAACAGTTTTTTATTGTAAAAAACTTTTTAACATTTTTTTTAACAGTTTTTCAATTTTTCACTTAAAATATCTCGTTTGAAATAAATAGAATTTTGACTCACAAAGCGAGTTACTGGGGTTGGCGAAACGTAACGAGCAGGAAGGGGACCCCTAGTAAAATGAGAAATTCCAGCTTTCTGTATTTCAGAGATATCATTTAAATTTCTTAAATGTACGATTATTTCATCATTATAAGTGTTTTGTCAAAAATTAACTTTTATCCTATCATGACGCCCACAAAACTTTTCACAGGATCAAACTCAGGGTTAAGACATTTAATACGATGCTCGCCATTATGGCCTTGAACTATCAGGGGAAGGTAAGTGCCCTCACCTCAGGGCGTCTATGAATCTGACGTAAATTATTGAAGGTAGCATTTAAAATTTTAATTTTACTTCCCTGGCTAAAACGTTCTTTTTTTATCTAATTTTTATCTTTTTTATCTAAAGTTGCTTCACATCGACGGCAGTACCGATAAATGCAGTACAGATAAAATTCTAGCCCAGGCAAAAATGTGTAACGCTAAGTGTATCCAAATTTTTCCCTAATTTTTTGGCTTTCGGAGTTGCTATGGTTGTGGATGCGAGATTTTATTTTATTTAATTGAGTGGTGATATATGTATTATTTGCGCAGCGGGAGCTTTTTCCGAGCTTTTTATCTTAAATCCAGAGCAAAGGTGGGTATTCGTGCTAAATAAAATATAAATTTCCAAACACTAGAAAAAATATATGCATAATTAAAAACATTTTCCATAGGTTGTAAACAAATACACTACGATAAATTTCAGAAATAATATATTGCTCAATAGAGCATTACAATTGAAAGAAGAAAATATAGATTTTCCCCAACTCTCTCTCACCAAGGCTTGCTATATTTCATCATTACTACGTTTTCTTAGGCTGGAAATGTTTAATGTTTATTCTGATATGTACAGAAATGCTAATTCTTCAACCATTCCCCACTGCTTCCATTTGTTTGGCTCTTAACAAATTTTCCAGTTCAGCAATCGATTCAGATTATATCTGGATATTTTCAACTAACGTCTGCAATCCAGAAAATATCCAGATTGTTAGCGAAATTTGATCTTATACTGCTCGTTGTGAATAAAATACTATGCAAAATTATACTTGAAAAATATTGTTTAGATGTGATTATATAATAAATTTATTGATCTCTTAAAATCTCTGGTAGAAAACATAATTATATAAGCACTTATAAATACAAAAATTATTAATTATATATTCAAAACAAATTATTTAGTCACTATACTATAACGGATAACCTTAAAATCTGACAAAAACATAATTATATAAACACTTAAAACATAAAAATTATTAATTATGTATTCAAAACTAATTATTTAGTACATTATACTATGACGGATAACCTAATATCTCTGACAAAAACATAATTGCATATGAACATAAAAAAATATTAATTATGTATTCTAAACGAATTATTTAGTCACTATACTAGAACGAATAACCTTAAAATCTCTGACAAAAGCATAATTGCATAAAAACTAAACATAAGAATTATTAATTATGTACTCAAAACGAATTATTTAGTCACTATACTAGAACGGATAACCCATCGTTGCCCAAGTCCTAAATAAACGCCAGCTACTTCAATGTTACTGATAAGCTAACCCCCACTCGATTGCAAACCGTTTGTTTTCTTCGACTTTAAATATTTGTAACTTTTAAACTAATTTGAATTTTTTGAAAAATCACTGAAACATCACTAAAATTCACTGAAACTGCTACATAAAACAATCTGCAAAAATAAATAGTTCGTTAGTTTAGAAGATTGATTAAAAGTATCAACCGATTTTTCAGCTGAAGAACAACCTCCTTCTTCGGGATAAAAAAAATAACAAGGCACCAGCACCAATAAAGTTTTCTGTTTATGTTTATAAGTTTACTAGCACGAACTCTTTAACGATACGCCCGCTTAGAAAATAACTAATTATATAACTTTCTGTGAGGGTGTAATACGTCCTAAATAAGCGTGCTGGATGCATGCAATCTGGTTCACCGCCTTCAATAACTCGAGCTAAAATTATTTTCTTTAGCGCTAAGCTCTAGCATAATTAGAAGCTCAAATATAATCAAATTGGTGAAAGGTGAATTATAGATTGATAAGGCCAGCAATTAATTCAAGGGACAGTTTTATGAAGAAAAACTAGCATATGAATTGAAATTAAATTGAAACAATATTCAGAAATAGAAATTAAAAAAAATAACCTGCAAATGTACCTTATTATCCACTCACAATTAGTTAATAAAAATTAAAAAACAAATAATCGAGAGATGTTAAAATGAAGTTTTTAATGCTATTCTCAAAACAGTTTACTTCCGACCTAAGTGAAATTTTCTCAAAATGGGTATAATGATGAAATAATCTTAATTATAAAAATGGTAAATTATATCGCTAAAATTCAGGAAATTGGAATTTCACATTTTAAACCACAGTTCTTTTTTTCACAGCTGTAGGTACAGCTGGTTTCATTAGCTGAACACCTGCTATCATTATCTTGTGTCTTCCGCTCGGAAAACGGTATGCCGAAATAAATTGATTTTTTAAATGATGAATTTTGGAACTTTTAAATTCATAAATTTCACTCTAATTCGAAGTTCTAAAAAACTCTTCAAAATTCTAATTGACACATGCAATTTTTTTTAATTGGCAGGATTTACGACTTTTGGCGACTTGGCACATTCCACCCACCAAAATGCTGTCGCACTGTTGCATGAATTGGTATACCACGAAATTACACTGTTTCAGATGTATTTTGTAAAATTGTGTTTATAAACGCAGTTTTGTTCATTATTTTTCCGTACATTTAATGAAAAGGAAAAAGCGCGATTTCATTCCGTAATATTCGAGATATAGTCATGTTGCCAAGGTCAGAATAATTTTCGTATAGAACTTTCTACGGGAAAATGCGGCATATTACAAACAAAGGAAACTACAAATAACCAACACTAGCAGTTCAACATGTAAATCTGTCAGAGACTCTAATTAGAATTTTCGATCCCGTTATATTTCCTTATACCTTACCACTAAGCATATAAGGAAAGTAAACACAAACGTTTTATGATAATAAAGTAACACATTGCAACAAAAATATGTTCAGCAAAATTTTAGCTTGAATGCAGTGGTGTTGCTTAGGAGAGGGGGGGGGGGGTTAAGGCTATCACCCCACCCATCGAACCTATTGAATTTCGAAGAAATGATATATAGAGAAATAGAAAACAAAAAATTTGGTTTCAACCCGCTACTGCCGACACTACTGCATGAACAGATTTTATTTTAAACAGTATATACAGTATATTCTTTTTCAAAGCAAAGAATCGGAACTTGTGTATATCAAACAAAGCAAATGAAGATTTCAGTAGATTAGAGTTGAAAAAAACTTTATATTACTTTCTCTTTGAGAGCTAAAAAGATCTCATCAACGACTGAAAGAAATATTTATTGCTAGAAGTAGATAGCTATAATGTCTTTACTGTAATCGGTTTATTCAGAACAATCCCCTGAACTTTCCGATAATGTAATGTGATTTTCGAGAATTCTGTACAAAATACTGTATAAACTCAAAAGAAATACTGCATATCAAGTATCATAATATATTTTTACTTTTCCTTACCCTTCAGAAGAATATTTCTTTCAAAGTGCTTGTGCAAATGCCGTATTAAATACTATTCTTTCTATTGCTTATCATTTCCAAGTACGATATTCTGTATACCGATTAAATATATATATTATATTCTCTAATTTTATGTCAATTTATATCACAATCAATATCAAATGAAAATCTATATTTTCATAAACTTTTGATTGCCTGTTTTAAAAAATGTCAGTCAAGCATATAAATTACATACATTTAGCTTATTTGTGTGTGAATACCTATTATTTTAACTAGTGAGTCCAGCGGATATTCTGCTCGTTGAAACTATAATACCTCGAAAAAACTATAATATATCGAGAACGGATTTTGCTAGTGTAATGGAGTTGGTCTTATTATTTTCATCGTTAAAAATTACGTATGAAACAAGCATTTAATTGATATATTTGAGCATATGTAATATTTCATTTTAGATTTTTACGATTTTTGCGGACCCTTTCGTGAAAAAAGACAGGTTATTTTTTTAAGAATCATAGCAAAATCTAATCACACGCAGGGTAACCCACACGTGAGTTGTCTACCAAATTTTGTAAAATTTGGTCTATTTAGTTTTTCAGCTAGAGTGGATACAGACAATTTTTGCGGGCCATTTCGCAAAAAAAGGTAAGTTCCTTTTCCCCGAATTATTCTAAAATCTAATCAGCACCAGGGTTACCCTCCCCCCCTACAAATTTTATGATTTTCAGTCAATTAGTTTTACAGTTACAGTGGATACATACATTGCATAAACAGACACACAGACGTTATGCTAAAAATGTTTTTTCTTTTTCGTATTTTAGAGGTCCCAAATCGTGTAGATCAGTCGAAAACTCGAGATGCGATTTTCGATATGATTCCAATACTTGCTCCATACATTACCAGACATTGCAGGCAAAGTAAAAACAGTTTATTCATAGGATATATACTATGATAAAGACAACACTTAATCACTGTCTACGTAGACATTACACAAAAGGAGGTATTATAATACCCATTGTTATAAATGAATTAAAAATGAGCTTTGCTGCTGCCACTTTCATACTGTTTGTAACAACATTTTATGTTACACTGTATAAACCATTACATTTTGCATTGTATCTTTGCAGTGGATTGGACACATTCATAACACCACAAAAAACTTTCGGAGATGCTTTACCTTTACCGATCATTGCATAAGTGAGGCTGGTATTCACATGGCACACTTTGGTATCCCTGTCATGGCAAATATTCAGAAAATATTTAGTATTTAAAAATGATGTTCCGTATGCATTTGTCCTGTAGCCAAACCTTGTACTTGTCGTCCAAGCTTAACAGATATACTTTCATTTATGCATTGTTTACAGACTTTTTGAAAGACTCCAGATATTAAAGTCATACCTGCTATTTCATTATGCACTGCCATTACCCAGAAATTCACTGCATTCCAGACCATGGTGCTCGAGTTTCGTTTCAGAAGCAGATATATTCAAAACCGGCAAAGTTAAATTTTCACTAGATTCAATCAATCTTGCTGCTCGAATCATTATGTATTCTGCAGTGGCGGCTCGTGAGGTGAAGCAGGTGACACAGGATAAGTGCTGCTTCACTTAAAGTTATCGGCTGAATGGATTATTATTATTATTATTTGGCTAATTTTTCAGACTCATTTGACTATTTTTATATAAAATTTCACAACATTTGTACCAGTAGCGTGGAGTGTTTTGATGATGCTCGTTATCGAAGAATAGGAAGAATCTTGCCACTGAATATACTTCATCCATTCCTGAAGTCACTAGCCGCCACTGGTATGCACCGTTTTCTAAAAATCCAATTACTGAATCGTGGTATAATATATATGAAGAGTCAAAAGTTTCAATAAGTACATAAAAATAAAAATAACGTCAATAAAAATAAACACACAAGCAAGAGCAAGTTGGTAAAGAAAAAATATTACTTTTGAAAACAACGTTAAGCAGCGCGTTTTCCCAAAATATAAGCACTCCATGACAAATAAATTCAATTCATTTATTTTCTATTAGACGCTGTCGTTCACAAGAGAAAAAAAATAAATTTTGGGGCTTTGGACGCAGCGCCAGGTTTGCTTCGGTGGACGTGGCATCATACTTTTGACAGGCCTAAAACAGATTTTTAAAAAGTAATTAAAAATATTTCTAGTACAGCAAGCAAAACAATTTTAACATTATTACAAACACAAAAGTTCATTTTTTTTAAATGCAGAAATTGAAAAATGCGTTTTTATTTTGTTGTTGTTTTTTTCTGTTTTTTGTCAAAGTTCATGAACCTACAAACGTTGTGTATGAACAGATAAACAATATATGACAAACAGTAAAAATTATGATTTATTACTGTTTGTGTGTGAACACGAAATGCCAATAAGCTTGGATAATTTAGCCAATACTAGTTCGGACGACTAACAGACTGTTTCTTTTAAATTAATTTAGTTCAGACTGTTTAGTCATACTAATATTAATATATTTTTCTTAATTGCTTTTATTTTTATGCTAGATGGGTATCTAATTTGCTGGAGTTTGGTTCAATAAATCACCAAGTATGAAATCACCAAGTTTGGTATAATAAATCATCAAGGGTATTCTTTTGACTGCAAAAAAAATTATTTAATGATACAAAATCTCATTCTTTCAACCGTTTTTAAATAAATGATATAGTTATGAGATGTGTAAATGTATCTTTAACTTTTTATTTTTAATTTGTGAAGAATTCAACTATCGAAAACTATCCTAAATAAAATGAAGTATTAACAAGCGAGCTTTACCCGCTAGCGGTCACTAAATATGGCGACCAGTTTTCATAGCAATTCATTTTTTAGTAAGTCAACGGGTGCAAAAGTCGCAAAGCAAACAGAGTTGGTCGAAGATTAACTTGATCTGGTTAATTGCACAGAAAATTGAATGAAAATCAGAGCAAGATTCGCTAAGATATATAAATACAAAGATAGGAGCCCCTGGTTCCTCAACCCTCTCCCATTGCCATCTTCTTGGGTGGACGCAAAATGGCAAAGCAACAAAGCTGAGTCTAAATTCAGCGTGAGCAGTTCGAGTGGGACCATTGGAAACAAATTAAATCGCAATTTCAATACTCATCGTATAATTAGACCAGCTGAATCACATTTCACAAGCAACATAGTTTTCATATTTCCAATCCTCTTCTGAACCGAACACTGAATATAACACACATATTTTTTTATTAAAGTCTCAACATTATTTTGACATTTGACAGATTTTGACATCACACGCCTATGATAACGAAAGTCTCAACAATAGCTTCAGCATTAGAGCCTTGAAAAATAAAATTATTTTTAATGTTCGAATGATTTAAACATTACATTTTTTTAAAATGACAACAGCGTTTGCAACAATGAAATGTTAGATTCAGAATATAAATACTGCAAAAAAAATTTACATTATATAAAAAAAAACTCTCTTATAAAAAAAATCTAAGGCTTTTTCAAAATTCTGGCACGCGTGACCCTTCCAAATATATCTATCTGTAGTTTGACAAGAAAATGGAGATTCTATCGAAAATTATATTAGAAGATAAATTTTCTAAATGGGTATCTATTTAGCTCTTTTTTTTAAAACAAATTATCGTTCCGGAAATAAAATTTCTGTAACAAAGAAACCATTGAATTTTTACATTTTCAACACTTGAACAACGCAACTAAGACTCTTAGCTTCAGTTTAAAAAATGGAGATTGCAGGGCTAAAACTGAGGTGTGAGTTAGATTTTTAGAATGGATCTACTTGGGCCCTTTTCTTGAGCGTTTTGGAATTTGTATGTATTTTAAAAATCCGTAGGCGAGAAATAAACTTTTTCGAAATTTTGGTTCCTCCTTAACTCTCCTCAAAAAAACTCCTGTTTAAAAAATTGCAAATCAGTTTCAAAAATATCAGTTTTACAAAATATTGCAATTCAGGTTGAAAATTGAGAAAGAAAATACGTTTTTTAAAACGCTGTCGACCCCTTCCCATTCTGTTCAGAGGTTTTTCGAACATATTTAAAAATTCATTTTCGCATGCTTGAAAATTTCCTGCAACTGCTCGTCAGGAAAATTCTGATATCTGCAAATGCTGGAAGGTGGTAAAATGTCGCTGACCCCCGTTTTAGAGAGGGATCAACATTAATTCAACTTACGATTTTGCATCAAGAGCCACGTGAATCTTGTATAAATGTATTTTTGAATGTGTAAATTAGTTGCAATATGTAAAGAAATTCACCTATATCAGATTTTTAATTTCATTTTTAAATTATTTCTTAATTTAACATAAAACAGGTAACAATTCGGGTTTCTTGCACACATTTCAATAATCACGAATTTATTGTACATATTGCAGATATTCTATAACTAAGTTCTAAAATGTACCATCATTTCACACTTTGATTCAAACTATTAGAATGCTAAGATCAAGTGATTGTAATTCATGACTACAAATAACCATTGGATTGAGTCTAATTTCAACGCCTTCACTGACATATTTCTGCCAAACCTATTACAATCCCACAAATCTCGAAATTTAATCAGAGACTTCCAGTGCCGGTTGTAACGATAACTGTTGTCTTATCTGCATACTTTATCGAAATTCATGGCTTTTAATTTATTCCGGAACGGCTGCCACGCCGGTAGTTCCCTTATCCGACTTTGCAAGATGGCTATTTGAGAAGAATTTGGGTATTTTATTGATCATAAATATTGATGGATAAATTGTTAAATATTTGCAGAATTTTCTTCCTAGTTCAAGCATTTAAAATCTAATATGGGCAAAAATATGACTCCTTACAGACTCAAGTTCATGTTTACTTTATTTATAAACATTAACTAACAGTCATAGCCGCCGTTGCTCGTAATTTAAAATATATGAAAATTTCTGTAGTATTTTAAATGACATAGTTTTGTAAAAAGGATTTTAAAATACATCAAGTAATCCCTTTCTCCGCCCAAAGTGCCCTCGTCTTCACGAGGAGTACGGACACGTGTGGGTCCGTAGGTCTTTCAGAGACGGTAGGGAAAGGAGGGTAGGGGCCCTCCCCCACTGGGTTCCGGCCTAAATTGGATGGCACTTCACGGCCGTCCAAACAGATACCTTACACCTTTGAGTAGGGGAGCGGTAGCCCAGTGGTTAGCGCGCGCTGGAGTTGCACTCGGTAGGCCCGGGTTCGATTCCAGCCACTGCCAAAACTGCCGCCGTGTTCACGCGGAGTACGATCACGTTAAACATCTGGGTCCGTAAGTCCTTCTGAGAAGTTAGTGGTAGGCGAAGAAGGATACGGTCCCTGTGAATGCCTCCCTCACTGGGTTCCGGTCTAAATTGGGTGGCACTTTCCGACCGTCCAAACAGTTGGTTACATTACACCTTTCTGGTAGGTCGGACCGTCTGGGTCTCAACAACAACACCTTTGAGTAGGTAGAACGGATCGAAAAAAAGTAATTCTCTTAAATGAAAATATAAGATTTCCTGTTCTCACTGACAGAATTATTTGTGCAGTCAAATCAAAGAATAGAACATTTTCATTCCGTTTGTAAACAAATTATCAAAGAATATGAAGTTTGGTATAAAGGCCGTACAATAGTGGAAGATATAATCGTACCATTTTTATTAACACATTTGATTAAATTTCGTTGCTATACAATAAAATGTGATTTTCTCCAAATAAATTTTCGGAAAAAAATAAGCTGAATAATACTATTTCGATGTAAGTTTATATTCTGCATATTTTCATTAATATCTCTGCAAGCCTTATTCCTAGAAACTCAAACCATGGACGGAATTACAGTTAGTGAAGTAAAAAAATAATCATTAAGAATTTAAAAAAAGTACGTCAAAAATTGTGGATTTATATACGTAACTGAAAAATAAACAGACAGACAAACAAACAAACAAACCACCAAATAGACAAAACAAACAAATAAACAGTCTTTCAATTTTATATATAGATTTAATTTCTGTTACAGAAATAATACATAAAATAGATACATGGATTTTTACTTTCGCATACTATGGTGGAATATACACACACCGACCAGTGAATTAGAAACACAGGATCAAAATTTTATTGGACCGTCTTGGACAACTCTATTGGGTAACTCGAATTAGAGCGCGTATACGGTTAGGCATGAATCCTACAAGATGTTAGAGTTCACCTTTTTCTTCTTCTTCTTCAACCCAGACCGTCCGACCTACCCGAAGGTGTAAAGTATTGCCACGTGCTTAACTTTTAGAAGGTAGTATACTTCATCTTCTTCTTCGACTCAGACTGTCGTACTTACCCGAAAGTGTGAGGTATTGCCGTGTGCTTAACTTTTGGAAGGTAGTGCACTTCATATTCTTCTTCGACCCAAACCGTCCACCCAATTGAAGGTATGGGATATCTGTTTGAACCGCCGGGACGTGCCACCCATTTTAAATCCCGGAACCCAGTGGGGGCGGTATCCACAGAGACCATACCCTCCTCCCCTACCACCAACCTCTCGGAAGGACTTACTAACCCACACATTCAACATGCCCGTGCTCCATGAACATGGGACAGTCTGGGCAGGAAATCGAACTCGGATCGTCCCAGTCGATCCGCAAGCCCCACGCGCTAACCACTGGGCTGTCCCACACCTCCTAAAATAGTTTACTTGAACCTAACCCACAATGTCTGCTGCGGCTTATATTCCGAATTTATACTTACGATAGTAATATTACACTTCAGATTGCCAGATGATCACATAGCCTTGAATATTTCTAAGCAATGCATATTATCCATATTAGTTATTTAGGTCTTTAAATATTCAACATCTCGCAATTCCATCTAACGGTATCTCATCTTATCAAGATACTTCATCAAAATTCTATAGCTTTTAATTTATAGGGACTTAACCACGTACGAATACCTTATAACCACATTTGCTGCGCCGCTGGTAGTACATCAAATTTCGCTATTATATTGATTTGGTTTTCATTGATGCTCCATGGAGTATTTAAATAATTTATACGGCTATGCATTAGAGCATCTCTATAAAATTTCGTAGTTTAAGTTGAAATATGCGTTGATTTTGATTGGGAGCAAAATAAATTATGTATTTTATATATTACTGATGGCAATATATGTGTAATCACTCAGAAGTTTCCGATGTTCCATGGATAATTCTGAAATAATATTAGCTTAGTAAATAATTTAATATTTTAATAAAATAATAACAAGTAAATAATCTAATAATCTAATGAAATAATAACAAGTAAATAATACAATAATTTAATAAAATAATAACAATTAAATAATCTAATAATCTAATAAAATAATAACAAATAAATAATCTAATAATCTAATAAAATAATAACAAGTAATTAATCTAATAATCTAATAAAATTATAACATGTAAATAATCTAATAATCAAATAAAATAATAACAAGTAAATAATCTAATAATCTAATGAAATAATAACAAGTAAATAATCTAATAATCTAATAAAACAATAATAAATAAATAATCTAATAAAAAATTTAATAAGTTTAAAATATTTTTGCCGTAAATATGGTCTCTATTAAGCTTAACAAAACTAATCAACAAACCAGTAACATACCAACTTAACAAAACCAGGGATTGTAATTTGGTTGAGGCGTTTTCGAATTTTAAGCTGTCTCTACTGATCGATAAAATCATAATGTTCGTTGTTCCACGGGAAGCTATAGGAAGAGAAAGCTTATACTTAATACATCCTCTAGTTTTATTGTTGTTCAGTTTTATTGTTGAACAAAGTTTCACTAGATTCTATATATCATATTTCAAAAACTGTATAGAATCGAGTGTATAATCATAAACATTCTAGTTGTTAAGTTTAACAATCCAGAAAGAAAGGTATATAAATATGCCAATCTCATAAACGGTCATGACAGTCACATAGACAGATTATAAGAAAAAATGTCGGTCATAAATTTTTCTTAATGACCAGGCACTTTATGCTAATATATATATGTCTATACAGTATATAATATGCCTATACAGTGAAATGGTAAATAATCTTGCCTCGAAACAACGTCGCCCGGAACACTAAAATGGGTGGACAATATAACACCATTTCTAGTTACATTTCAGCATTACAGCATTCATGCCCGCAGGTGGGATTCAAACCCACAACACTGGCAGTCGAGAAAGCATGAAGTAACACTTGTATTACCCCGTCTTTTTCTCTCTTTCGACAGACCCAAATCGTCAGCCCTACACAAAGAGGTAAGATATATGTTTGGACGGCGGGAATAATTACACCCAATTTAGAGAGGAACCCAATGGAGGCGACATTCACAACGGTCATACCATCCTTTCCCTGTCACCGACCTCTCCGACCCACATATTTAAAGTGCCCATACACCGTGTAAATGCGAGGTTAGGTTGGACAAAGAGGGGAATAGAACTTGGGCCCTCTGGGGGCAATCCCTGTGCCTTAACCACTGAGCTTCTAATTAGGTAACACTAAAGCAGAAATACTTGGTACTTCCATAGATGATGAACAGCGCTGACCACTATACAATTTTAAATATATTTGCTTCAAACTTTGCTCTAAATTAAGCTTAACAAGCCAGTCGAAAAAGTATGCAATTAGTTTTCGAGTTAAAATCGATCATTACAAAAAAAATTCTGATGTAGGCAGCACATGACAAAATTAATAATTCCGTAAAGACCGTAATGAGTATGATCCAATCAAAAATGCAATTTCAATAAAATTTATTTATATACATTTCTTTATTATATATATAAATAAAAAAAATTGATGTGGACAGCACATGACTTTCGCTGCAGACTCAAATACAGTTTCTAAATTTCTTTAATAATTCATTAAAATGGGTTTAATTACACAAAATAACACTAAATTTGCACTTTTTATTCAGTTGTAACTTCCTAGTCATCATGGTATCAAATGAGGTTTCCTGCCACAAGACTGCCGACCAACTTTCAAACTCCTCCAAATCTATCATCGTGCCTTTTGCTTCACTCCTCAAGCTCACTCCCGTCCAAATTCCTATTAGAATCATTTTCTTACTACTGAATCTCCCACGATACGAAACATATTCCTATTTCACCTTCGGAACACAGAAATGCTGATTAGCTCGGTGATTGGTCTATCAACCGAACCAGTTACAATGGTTAGTTTAAGTAAACATAAATTACAATGCAAACTGAGGGAAATAACAATCGAAAAGTTACTTAGACCTTACAATGTTCATTTCTTTTTCCGTCCTGGTCGCCGTGGTATAACTGTATCCGTGATTTTATTGTTTATGTTTTGTAATATATATATATATATTACAATATATATATATATATATATATATATATATATATATATTACTATTATGTTTTGTAATATATATATATATTTTTGGGACAACCTGTATATATATATATATATATAATAATAATATATATATAAGTAATATATATATATATATTACTATTATGTTTTGTAATATATATATATATTTTTGGGACAACCTGTATATATATATATATATACAGGTTGTCCCAAAAACATTGACCTCCGCTTTTATTCCCTAAATATTGATCTTAGACATATATAATAAATTACAAAGTTGCGTAAAAAAAAAGTACAGAATTTTATGAAATCTATTAAAATTTTCAAGGAAATTAAATTTTAAGAAATTCAAAATTTAAATTTTTATACGTCCCCCGTACAAAAACATTTCCAATGTGTAAAATGTGCTCCATGCACTAATAAGATGATGTAAAAAATTTAGCATTTTATCATAAAAAGTCCCAGAGAAACGAAAAAACAAAAGTGCTGACTTAAACCACTTTTCGATGCATCGACATGGGTTCTCAGAGGGGAAAAATCATGTCAGCAAATCGCGTTTCAGGGGTTATACACAAATTACGAAAGAAAGCAATTACATAAATATATAATAATTTTGCTATTTATTGGTGCAAAAGTATCTACACTATGTAGAAATAATAACTTTACACAAAGATTACAAAACTTGTTCAAAATGTTTTCCATCCATGCCAAAGATCCATTAAAGATAAGAGGAAGATATTATTTGCCTATGATACATTTCTGCGTTGCGTCATTTGCACTCTTGCTGTAAATATTTACATTGTAATTTGTGATTAATCCCTCATCCAATTTGGCCTTAATAACCAATCCCTCACAAACATGTCTCTGGGATTTTTTATGATAAAATGCTGAAATTTTGTACATCACCTTATTAATGTATGGTGTAAATTTTACTCACTGGAAATATTTTTGTACGGGGCTGTATAAAAATCTAAATTTTGTATTTCTTCAAATTTAATCCGCTGAAAATGTTTATCGATTTTATAAAACTGTACCTTTTTAACGCAACTTTGTAATTTTTTATATATGTCTACCATCAATATTAAAGGAATAAAAGCCGATGTCAATGGTTTTGGGACCACCAATAAATTTCAATTGCTATCTATATAAGGGACCGATTTGTGCAACAGTCGTGCAAAATGGCGCTTTAACATTTAATAACTAAAAAACTAATTTGAATTTTAAAGAAATCTCGATGAGATGTTTTCTCTCTTGACCAAATTTCTGCTGTAAAAATTTACTAGTCATATGACGCTTAGATTTTTCGCTATAGACAGCACAGAGACGCACACAGATATATTCCTTTATTATTATAAGAGGAGAAAACTACTGTAAGTGAAATAGCCCTACTCATGTCCATCGTTAACATTCTTGATTCTTCGTCCAACCTATCCCTGAACTCCAATTGATAATCAACCTTTAATTGTCTCTCGCTTTTCCATTTAACTGCAAGCCATGTTATCAAGATACTTTATCAAAATTCTATGATTTCTAATTTATAGGTAAACATAGACGGAAAAGTACTTCTCTCATCTGCACTTAGAATGGAGACCTTCATTTAATATCGCTATATGATTGATTTCACGGATGTTACTTGTTTAATTCATTATTTAAATACATTTCCTGCCTTGTAGAAGAGAGAATTTACGTATCTTAACTATTCAAATTGCTGGTTTAGATAATTATGTATTGATCACATACATATGATCAAAACTAATTATGTAGTTTAAAGTATACCTAATGAATGTTATCTATGCGTGTAATTAAGAGTAATTGATGTGACTGAATCGTATCGGGGCAAGTAATGTAATGTATAAAAATTCGATTAATGTTACCTACAGTCAATAATTCCATAAAGTGGTTAATTCACTTTCGTTATTTGCAATATAATTGAAGTTGTGGTTTAAATATTATTCTATTCTAGAGCAGGGGTGATTTAAATGATCGAGGTTATATAAATAATTTAAATAAACAAATACATTTTTTATTTATTTCAAGAGGTTTTATCTATAATTGAACTTTATAAAACTTGACGAAGTAGCACGGTGAGCCATGAGCTTGTATAGAACTTTTCCAAAAGGAAGGGGGTGGAAACCACTGACGTCAGTAGGACAAAGAAGAAGACATGCACATTGACTAACTTGATGTCCACCAATGTAACCTTGAACGCCCAGGCGTCACCTCCGAGAGCATTTGTACATCATAGTCCACAGCATTTGTACACCATTGTCACAAAAGAAAATTAAAATAATGCAACGACACACGAACAAGCCACGAGGGAACAAGACGTGTGTGGTGTTGGGTGTGGGTGAATTCTTCAGTCGGAGGTCGAAACGTCTCGAAGGCTCGAGCTAATAACATGGGCCTACAGCTACCTACGCATCGAAGTGCGAGGGGGTCAGTACTTCGGCATTTACTCTCGGAGGTGACGGTCCACGGGGTGTCCTGTCCCTCCCCAATGGGTGCTAATACGCCGAACAGAAGCTATGGTGTTATTAATTAAAAGGAAGCACGCTGCATTTAAGATTTAATTACTTACAAATTTGAGCCACAAACCAAGAGTTTAGAATCATCAGCCGTTTATAAGTTAGTATATATATTTGGTTTGCACGAACATAACATTTACTAACATGAATCTACTTAAATGTATATAATTCATCTAATCGAACCTTTGCCAACGAATGCGATGAAACCTTTGCCATGGAAAATTATTAAAACATATTAATTTTAACATTTGGTTCTACTGGACTAAGAGTAAAACAACATACCCCTCGATTCCAAGACGAAATTAAGTCGTATTCTTACTTTATCTCAATTTCAAAAACAAACCCGAGTTACGGTTATTGCCAGCATTGAAACTCGGGGTAAAACTGTATAAACGAACGCATTCCGCACACAAAACACCTAAATTCTATTCTTTCATTTACAGGCGTCATTTCTATTCTAAATGACCCCATTACCCGAACTTGAACACGATTCTTAGCACTCTAATCCCATCCTTAATGGTTTGATGCTGAACTTAACATGGACGGAAACACTAATAACATTCATTTGAATGGACGTCTCGGAATGGACAGTCCAATGACTTTTCTAGGCCGTCAAAGAGGGTTACTAATACTGACGTCCAGAATCAGAATTCAAAATGTTTATAATGATTGGATACAGATTCCCGTTTAGTTAATATGAAGCAATATTTTGAAGTACAGGTAGAAGGTTTATACTTAAAGTATCATGAGTACACTTTCCTCAAAAAAATTTGAATCACTTTTCCAAGACTTTCAAGTACAATGCAATTATTTTTCACAAGGACATTATTTCTTCTTTATTATGAAGTTGTATGCATTTCTGGGAGCAAAAATCATAGCAAACTAACATTATTCTTTTATGAAGTCGTTGAGGAAATTTTTGGTAAAAAACAATGTTGTTTAGGAAATGTTTAGCGACAGGATAACCGCTAGGGAAATTTCCAGGGAAAGCAGAACTTCTCAGAAAAATACAATGCTGTGAATCTACAGAACACTTTCAACCCTGCCTTTTTCAAGTACTTTCAAGGACTTAACCAAGAAAATGGGAATTTTCAAGAACTTTCAATAACTTAAATTCTAATCAAACATTTAATTACTTTCCCAATTTTTAAGTACCCGTATGCACCCTATAATTAAAGCCTTCTGCAGAATTAGCTAGTGGCCGAAACTCCACCAATCTTACGTACGAAACAACAGGGGGCGTTATGTTCAGAATATGTAGACATAAGTACAGTCAATCATACCAAATAAAAATACATTCAAATAATAAAAATGTTCACTATTATCAAATAGTGAATTATTTTGTAAGTACATTCAACCAGGACTCTTCTGGAAAAATCTTCTGGAAAAATTGGACTCTTCTGGATACTCTTCTGGAAAAATTGTAGCTCGATCTCTGGTTAAAAGTAAATAATATTGTTTATATATAAAAGCAAGGACAAAGCGTTTTAAAAAACGAAAGGTCTTTCGTTTAACACATCGTAAAAGACCTACAGAACATTATTAAAAACTGCCAGAGCGCTTGCTGCAAGAGCGCTTGCTGCAAGAGCTCTTGCAGCTCTAGAGCAAGAGCTCTTGCTCAATATGTGGTTAATGATAAATTTCTTTCCGTTTTTGAAAAAACTTTCCTTTTGGTTAGTTGCAACAATCCACATAGTATTCTACTTTATGAATCCATGTTTATTTATATTTACCGTGAATCAATTTGTAATTTTGATCCTGTTCAATTTTTAAGTTATGCTTGGCGATTCATTCTCGACTCTATGCAATTCAAACCTCTTAAAAGTTATCTCTGACGTTATTCTCAAGAATATCATGCTTGACGTTTTTCTAAAATTTGTATTAGTTCTTTTCTTGTAATATTTTAAAATTCGTAAGCGTTTAAACTTATTTTGTAATTTCCGTGTATATTTCTTGTATTATTTTTAGTAAGTTCATTTACCATTTAATATTTTATGCAAATTTTCTTTAAACTAGTCTCTATATAAACATTCCATGTTTTTACTATTCATGAAGCCACTGATGAAGGGCGTATATACGTCCAAAAGCGCTCTGGCTGTTTTTAATGACGTTCTGTACGTCTTTTAGGATGTGTTAAATAAAAGACGTTTCGTTTTTTAAAACGCTTTGTCCTTGATTTTATCTATTGAATGCAGACACGATACCAATCTTGATTATTGTTTATATAGCTCAACAATGCGTTTTTGAGAAATATAGCGGGCGCAGTTTATTTTATATAAAAAATCGTATATATTCACTCTTATCACAATCTGATAATATTTGCAAGACCTTATAGTATTTGTAAGATAATGTCTTGTAAATATGCAAGGAAAGCAATTTTTATTGATAAATTTATGGATAAATATATATTTTCATGATAAATATATTCAATCTTATCACATTCTTTTAATACACGCAAGACCTTACAATATTTGTAAGATAATATCTATCATAAAACCTATTACACTTTTAATCAGCATCGAAACTTACATTAAAACTTCAGAAACAACACTGACTCAAAATTTGTAATCCGCCATTTACAGGCTTTACTTCAACTCTAAACGTTCCTGCCATTACCGGGGCTTGAACACGACCCTTAGCACCCTCATCCGATCGTAATGGACTCTTGATGGACTTTACTTGGCGGACAGTTAATGACTTTCATTTAAATGTTCGTCCCGGAATAGACGCTCAAATGACATTTCTTGGGTCTTTAAAGGAGGTACTTCAGTTATTGGCGTCTCATTTTTAAATGTTAATTGCGGTTTGATGCCAATTCCCTGAGTATTTCAAATAAGGACGAGATGCAGTGAAGTTTATTATATGTAAATATTTGAGGATCTGGGTAAATCCCGTCATCCTAGTCAAGATCTGTTCTGTACAGAAGACGAGATGTATAGTGTGTATATATATATATATATATACGTATATATATATATACATATGTATGTATTTTTTCCAATTTTTACAAGCTATTTATACTTTTTATACTTATATTTATATATATATATATATATATATATATATATATATATAATGTATGTATATATTGATATATGTATATATATATATATATATATATATATATGTATGTATATAATTCAATACTAATTTGAATTATATACATATATACTTACGTAGGTGGTTCAAAAAGTAAAGTAACAAGAGCTCTCCCGGGTGCACACATTCCGCGTGCAAATTATTTGAATTGAAAATGAAAGGTGTCGTGTTGTTGCACGACAACGCCCCACCGCATACGGCCTCGGTTACACGTGATTTGGTGCAGTGTTTCCGATGGAATGTACTGGAACACCCACCCTACAGCCCGGATCTCGCACTAACCGATTTTCATCTTTTCGGACCGTTGAAGAAGCACCTGACATGTCGCCATTTCACAACGGATGCCGAAGTTCAGGAAGCCGTCGTTGATTGACTTCGCGACCTGGACCCTGATTTCTTCTATGCCGGTTTCTATAAATTGGTTTACCGATAGATCAAATGCTTCGACAACCATGCTGACTATGTGGAAAAATAATATGTACCAGTGCCTTGCCAACTTTGTGTATCTCTTTGATTTCGTGAATAAACCTTTTCTCTCACAGGACTTGTTACCTTACTTTTTGAACCACCCGCGTATATATGTATATAATTCAAAACCAATGGAACAAACTTTCAGGGGTGATAGAACACATCAAAGCACGCTTCATCGTAGAATGCCTGGTCGCAAGTGAAGCGGTTATGCGCTAGAGAACGCTTTCCATTTCTCCACACACACGCAGTCTTAAGCAATTCAGAAACAGTTCTGACATGGAACATCAAAACATGAAACATCAAAACAAAGCTTTATTTTAAGTCACAACAAATGCATGGCAACCCCGAAGGATCCCCTTTCACTCAGTTGGCAGTGCAAGCGAGAAATCATTCCGTGATAGGGAACACGCCTGTTGAGGAACCGCCCTAGGTAAAGCCTTTGAGCTTCCCTGCCATTACCTTTGGCGAGACCGTAAACAAAATGCATGCTCGAATTCTACATATTGGTATACGTATCCATTCTAGGTCGCTAATGATCTTACCCTCACAGCAAAAATCGTCGCATGTGTGGCAGTGACGTTGTAGTAACGTGGCACCTGGTCGCAATGTGACATTATATTTGTGACTTCTATGCGACGTTACGTATTAGTAACTTTGTAACTTCATTGTGACTATATTCTGTGACGTTTCCACAATTTGATTAACACATAACAATGTAACGACATTACAGTGGCAATTACAATGTGACGTCACAAACAAGTTAATATGAGACGGCACAAACGACCATGAAAATGACCAAAATGACTTCGCTGTGACCTCAATATGACATTGCCGAGACGTACTGAGACGTCCTGTGATATCCCAAAGTCACAGTGTAACGTAAATCTTACGTCACTGTGAAAAAAATTATGTTAGGGTACATGCGTGCCCGAAAAAGTCCTCTAGCGCTGAAAAC
The DNA here is from genome assembly GCA_951213105.1 of Amaurobius ferox. NCBI lineage: Eukaryota > Metazoa > Arthropoda > Arachnida > Araneae > Amaurobiidae > Amaurobius > Amaurobius ferox. The sequence continues at coordinate 22,604,225 of OX578153.1, forward strand.
GCCCTCTAGAGCGTAACCGCTTCACTTACGACCATGTACTCGATGATAAAAAGTGTTTGTTCCGGTGTGTTCTATCGCTTGTATATATATATATATATATATATATATATATAGCTGTACTATTGTATATATATATATATATATATATATATATATATATATATATATATATATATATATATATATATATATATATATATATATATACAAGAACGAATGCACGCAATCGGCTCTTGACGGGATAGATTATATGTCCAATATTCTACAACTTTGTTATTAGTTTTTTTCACCTATTTTATACAAATATATAAAACACACTTTGTACAAAGCACAAGGAAAACTTGAGCAACGTATTAAAGCACAAATATGTTCCATACAGATGTTTCGAGGATATGTTGAATTCCCTTCATCGAGGCAGAGAGAACAAACAAAGCCGAAGAAAGGGATCCAGCGTATAATGGAAATAGCTGTATTCTGTGCAACTAGCAATTTCCTGTTTAATACGTTGCTCAAGTTTTCAAATTTACGTTCCATACTCTAAGTTATACGCCCACAATCACATTTAATGTCGACGGGTTGACTTAACTCATATTTTATGCCCATGCGATAATCAATCACTTAAGCCTTGGGTAAAAACATTGGATTCGCTTAAAATACTTTTAATTAAATATTGTCCAGTTAAGCGACATTAAAAATTTGAGAACGAAACACTGGGAGAGAAAAGTTCGATATCCAATTTAAACATTTATCCTAAAGTTTACTGACCTAAAGTGCAATCAAATTATTATTAAAAACAACGTAACTAACTATTGTATAGATAAGTTCTGTTTTCGGAAAATTTGCGGAAAATTTGAAAGATAGGCACGTTTTAAAACTTCCTGAATCCATTATGAAAACTTTTAGAAATATACCCGTGCGTACGTCTGTGGACAGGGTAACGCATGAACGAATGCAACTAGCAATTTAAATTTAGTGGCAGGGTAACGCATGAACGAATGCAACTAGCAATTTATATTTAGTGGCAGGGTAACGCATGAACGAATGCAACTAGCAATTTAAATTCAGTGGCAGGGTAACGCATGAACGAATGCGACTAGCAATTCAAATTTTGTGGACAGGGTAACGCATGAACGAATGCAACTAGCAATTTCAATTTTCTGGAGAGAGTAACGCATAAACGAATGAAACTAGCAATTTAAATTTTGTGGACAGGGTAACGCATAAACGAATGGAACTAGCAATTTAAATTTTGAGGACAGGGTAACGGATGAACGAATGAAACTAGCAATTCAAATTTTCTGGAGAGAGTAACGCATAAACGAATGGAACTAGCAATTTAAATTTTGTGGACAGGGTAACGCATAAACGAATGCAACTAGCAATTTAAATTTTGAAGGCAGGGTAACGCATGATCGAGGGCAACTAGCAATTTAAAGTTTGTGGACAGGGTAACGCATGAACTGTTGGAAATAATCAATACATCGCGATTCACGTTCCTGTGAACGGGCGTTTATGCAAATTTAATATGAACGACTCTTCCCGTTCACCGGCGTGAACCGTGACGTTTTTCAACATGAGGTTTCATGCAAATCAGTTCTCAATGCGTACGCATCTGATTTGCATATCCGGGGGCGTTTCCGGAACTGTCCATTCTCGGATATATAGGGCAGAGGTTTCTTGAAGCAAATGAGAAGGTCGGAGTCGATCGAGATCAGACGTCTGAAGAAGTCAGACGAGATAGACACTGATGGTCTGATGCAGGCAGACAGAAATGTTTTTTTTGACAGAAGCACTGCGGAATATCGTTTGACGACGGTGAATAGTCGAAACGGATGCAGATGTGGTCAGTTTGGACCAGCATGTATTGAACGTTAAATTTACTTACAAACGTTCGGAAGCCGCTTTAAAGATTTTCCTGATGTTCTATCCTTTGGTTTCCCTTTGCCAAGTGATGGTGGCTGAAATACACGCAAGTGATAGAGGTAGTATAGTAACTTACTACCAAATGCTTCAAGAAATCTCTGTCTAGTCATTTACAACTAAAAAATTTTTTGTACATAGTATATTTTTGATGTTTTACGGCATGGAAAATTACCAGGTACGTGTAATATGCCGAGTTGTGTTTTTCACCAAATAAAGTGAACGAAGTTTTTCTTTAAAACTGGACTTGTGTACTTTCATGACCCAGCCAACACTTATTGACTCTGACAGTGCGTGCTTTGCTATCTTCAAATTTTAAATTTTCCAACGAAACGGTTACGGGGCCAGTTCAACGCCCAATAGAGTCATAAGTGCAAGTATCTTTAAAGAAATCGTTCCAGTGTTCAGATGGGGGCCGCACCTGGCACCATTTTGAAGTTCATGTGAACAACGAAACGTAAACAGTGTACAAGAACTTTTACTTCTGCTTCTTCAAAACTACGAGTGGCCATGGAGGCAAGTAGAACGGAGTTGCTGACGCGGGACAACTACGTCACCTGGCGTACCGACATCTCATTCGTCCTCAAGGGAGAAGGATGTTTCGGACACGTAGATGGAAGTGCTAAGCCTATCGAGGAAGATGCAAGTCGCCGCGACTACGATGATTTTTATCGCCGGAAAGACCGAGCATTAGCCATCATTTATCAAAGTTTATCCTCGGAATACAAGGAGTTGATAAACGTCACCGACGAACCTAGTCAAGTATGGAATACCTTGAAAGAACATTTTCAAGCGCCTTCCAGAGCCAACCTGGCTAGATTACTAGATGAGTTCTTCGACGTTCGGCCGGAGCAAGATGAGCCTGTTGACATTTTTTGCTCAAGACTGCGGAAGGCCGTGACGAGGCTTAAAGACGCGAAACACCCCATTGAAGACCTATATGTAGCATTCCAGTCGATTCGGTACCTTCCGGAAGAATTCCGAGGTATCGTTCAAATTATATATCGATGGAATGACTCGGACTTCAAGCTCAGCAAAATACAAGCAGAGCTAGCAGCGGAGGAGAGCCGGCTGAGGCAGCAAGCAAGTGACTTTTCCAAAACTGTGAGTTCAAATTCTGCATATTTTACTTCTAAGAAATTTGTAAATAGAGTAAAAGTGTCTAAACTTAAATTTCCAAATGTATCTCATAATGTGTCTAATGTAAATACTTCTAGTCATAATGTAAATATTTCTAAAAGTAAAATTAAGTGTTTTAAGTGTAACAAACTAGGTCATACTAAATCTAATTGCAGTAGAAATAATGGATCTAGTATTGTGGAATTTCTTGGGTCTCCACAGATTGAGGCTAATACTGTAATCGATCCTAGCGATAGACTCAGCTGGGTAGTAGACACTGCTGCTACGCGACATTTCTGTAATAACATTAAGTTATTTTCAAAATTTAATGAGTGCAAAGGCACTTCAATGTCGCTAGCAGTAGGGGATGTCGAAAGTCCAGTTGAGGCTATCGGGACGGTGGAAATGTATGTCCAATTTAAGGATAAGCAAAGTATTATCAAATTGGAAAATGTTATGTATTCTCCTAAACTTAGGAGAAATTTATTAGCTGCATCTGTTCTTGAGGAACAAAATTTTAGTTTTAATGGAGCTAATGGGGTTCTATGGTTTTTTACACCTAAAGGGGAGAAATTCTTTTATGCAAAAAGAAAGGATGGGTTGTATTTTTTAAAACCTAAGTATAGTACCCAGGAACAACATAACGTAGAAAACCGCCAATCTAAAGATAGGGATCAACATGGAGACAAGAAACACAAAAAGGATAAGAAATCCAAGGATAGGGATCCTAGTGCTTCCAGAAAAATAGACAAAGTAAAAATAGCACCTAATCTTAAAGAAACTAAATTTAAATCTGACAAAACAAAAACTAAGCAGAATAGAAATGTGGATAGTTCAATATCTAAGCCTAGCAGTTCTGTAACTGAACTTAATAGTACAAACTGTCTTTGGCATAAACGATATTGCCACATAAACGCTGAATATCTCCTCCAAACCAGCAAAGTTTCTGCCGTAAACGGACTTCCTAGGCTTAAATACAAAAAGTTAAATTGTAAATCGTGTAAATTGGCTAAGTCTAGGAGAGTATCGTATAAACCCACCGGTAGGATAAGGTCCACTAAACCATTGCAATTGTTACACATGGATGTGTGTGGTCCCTTACCCACAGCCTCATATGGTGGGAACAAGTATGTCTTAACTATAACAGATGATTATAGTAGAAAAGTTTTTGTTTACCTCATGAAACAGAAGTCAGAAGTATTTTCACATTTTAAAGAGTTTCAGGCCAGAGAAGAAAGGCAGTTAGGTACTAAAATTCTATGTATCCGGACGGATAATGGGATGGAATTCTGCCATGATAAGTTCAAAAATTACCTGAAGGATATCGGTATTAAGGCTGAGAGGACTAACACATATACCCCACAGCAAAATGGAGTATCAGAGCGATTCAACTTAACCGCATTTGACTGTGTTAGAGCCATGTTGAACGACAGCAAATTACATGACAGATTCTGGGCGGAAGCAATATTGTGTTTTGCATACACTAAAAATCGAATATGTCACAAATTTAAGACTAAAACACCACATGAACTCTACAGTGGTAGAAAACCTTCAGTCAAACATCTTAGAACCTTTGGTTGTAGAGCATATGTAGGCAAACCCAGTCAGCTCAGAAAGAAGTTAGACATGAAAGCTACAGAAGGGGTGATGGTAGGCTATGCTACTAAAACTAAGGGCTATAGGATATTTTTGTCAGGAGAGAAACGAACAATTGAGACCTGCAATGTGAGGTTTGATGAGGGTGATGTAGTGGAAGGCATCCTGGACCCAATTTGTCCCAGAAATATCTCCTCAGGGATATCAAGAGATAACCTTTCAGAATACTCCGACGGGGAATATCCGAGAGAGCAGTCTGATGGGGGGGCAGGAGAGAGTGAAGACACTGGTGACGATCCGTCTGAATCCAGTGAGGAAACGGACTCTGCTGCTGACTCCAGTATGACTCCTTGCTCGGATATTGCTTGGCAGCGAAAGACGGTTCCAAGACCCGATGGGAGTAGAACCGATGTGTATTATTACGCTCAAGGAGATAATAAAAGGCTGAGGTCGCACAATGATGTTAAGAAATATTGTGATAAAAGGAATATACAATTTGATCAGCAACTGTTTAATTTTCGGGAAAATAAAGGTCTTAAAAGGGTCAGAGGCAGACCAGAAGCAAGCAATATTGAAATAAATATACCAAAAGGGTACAACGCTGCTATTAAATCTTCCCAGTCCGAAAAATGGTGTAATGCTATGGATGAAGAAATGGCCGTAATGCAAGAGAGGGGTGTCTGGGAACTAGTTCCTGCATCCACCTCACAAAAGCATATAGGCAGTAGATGGGTCTACACCATTAAGAAAGACGAGAATGGGAAAATCAAGAGGTTTAAAGCTCGTTTGGTAGCCCAGGGGTATGGTCAGAAAAAGGGAGAATCATACGATGAAGTTTTTAGCCCTGTTGTTAACTTCAACTTAATTAGAGCATTCTTCTCAATTTTCGTATGCATGCTTGGCTGGATGCATTTCCAATTAGATATCAAATCTGCCTATCTCTATGCTAAATTGAGTCAAAAGGTATATATGAAACAGCCTCAAGGTTATGTCAATCAGGAACAGCCTGATTATGTTTGTTTGTTGAAGAAAGCCATTTACGGTCTTCATCAAAGTGGAAGAGAATGGTTTAATGAACTTGACACCAAATTAAAAGAATTAAATTTTTTAAAACTTCAATGGTGTAATTGTGCATATATTTACAATAGCAAAGTTCTTATGCTAGTCTATGTGGATGACATAATTCTCTTCTCAAAATATCAAAGGGACATAGACCACATTGTTTCATTACTTAGCATAGAATTTGATATCAAGGTATTAGGAAAAATTAGAAAACTTTTAGGCGTGGAATTTAAAGAGTGTGACAATAAATTTTTTATACATCAAAGTCAGTATATAGATAAAGTATGTCAAATGTTTCAACAGTATAAATATCCAGTTACTTCACTTCCCATTTCTAAAGGGAATATTCTAAGTAAAATAGATTGTCCAAAGACAAGTGAAGAAATAAAGCAAATGCAAAGTTTTCCTTACAGGAGCTTAATTGGGTGTTTGGCTTTTATATCTAGTAGGACTAGACCTGATATTTGTTACGCCATCAATATATTATCTCAATTTCAAGAAAACCCTGGAATTAAGCATTGGGATGCATTGTTAAGACTTTTAGGATATGTTGAAAAGACTAAAAACTATATGTTGAATTTATCTAACATTCAGGAGTTAAAATTGAATGGTTATTCAGATTCTGACTTTGCTGCAAACAGAGATGACCGTGTTTCACTTGGAGGCATGATACTCTTTATTGACAATGTACCTATTTCTTGGCGTACCTTTAAACATAAGTGTGTCAGCTTATCCACCATGGAAGCTGAATACGTATCATTAACTGAAGCCGCTAAGGAAATGGTATGGGTACAAAACATAATTGAAGAATGTCATTTACTTGGGTTAAACTTTAATAAAAGTAACAGTGTTATTTTTAGCGACAACCAAGCAGCCATTAATTTTTCTAACTCTCCAATTGAAAACAACAGAACTAAGCATATTGATGTTAGATATCATTTCCTAAGAAATTTAATAGTCAATGAATCTTTTAATGTTAAATTTGTAAATAGTAAAGATAACTTAGCAGATCACTTTACTAAACCAATGACTAAGGAAATAATACTTAAATTTTGTAATAAAATTTTTAAAAACTAAATCAAAACTTTTTGAGATTAAATGTTTAGTCTAAAGAAAATTTTAAATACTAAATTGAATTTACAACTTGGGAATTTTTTTTTTAAAAAGATGTCATATATATACATTATTGTTTATCTTAAACCTCATTGATATAAGATAGTATATCTTGAGTATAAATTTTTGTGATATTGAATCTTTTTCACTTTACACCTTTGTATATACATCCATTTTCCATGACCCGCATGATGCTAAATAATAGCTTATGTGTATAAAATTTTGTATTTTTCAACTTGGTAAAAAGTATGTGTTGAAAGTTTTGATAAAGGAATTTTATTATCTAATTACTTGCATCATGTATTTTTAAATATTTGGTATATCAATGCAGTCTAATAGTATTAATTATGTATACTTATATTGTGTTAATAGACTAAATTTTTTTTAAGCTTTTTGAATTATAGTGTTTATACTCAAATTTAAAGTAAACTTAAATTCTATGCTTATACAAAATCTTAATCTTTTAAAGTTGACTTGTTTAATATGATAATATGCTTATACTTAAATTTTGGATACTTATAATTAAATTTAAACTAAAATTTCAATTTTTGAATGCTGATACTTAAGCATTGAAGTTGTGTTGTATATAAATTTCTACTTGATGTGAAATGTTGTTGTTACAATATTGTCGACAATACTTAACTATTTTTCAGATGCTATAAGTACTTATGCATTTTATTTTAAATTTAATAATGATATAATACTTTAAATTTTTTCCTTCATTATATGTTTGATAGGATACTGGGGGCCTTGGTGTTTATTGATATACCTTGGTTTCTCAGAGTAAGTTTTCTTTTGCATATGCATTGAGACTTAAGGATTTGCATGAGGGGGCCGATTGTTGGAAATAATCAATACATCGCGATTCACGTTCCTGTGAACGGGCGTTTATGCAAATTTAATATGAACGACTCTTCCCGTTCACCGGCGTGAACCGTGACGTTTTTCAACATGAGGTTTCATGCAAATCAGTTCTCAATGCGTACGCATCTGATTTGCATATCCGGGGGCGTTTCCGGAACTGTCCATTCTCGGATATATAGGGCAGAGGTTTCTTGAAGCAAATGAGAAGGTCGGAGTCGATCGAGATCAGACGTCTGAAGAAGTCAGACGAGATAGACACTGATGGTCTGATGCAGGCAGACAGAAATGTTTTTTTTGACAGAAGCACTGCGGAATATCGTTTGACGACGGTGAATAGTCGAAACGGATGCAGATGTGGTCAGTTTGGACCAGCATGTATTGAACGTTAAATTTACTTACAAACGTTCGGAAGCCGCTTTAAAGATTTTCCTGATGTTCTATCCTTTGGTTTCCCTTTGCCAAGTGATGGTGGCTGAAATACACGCAAGTGATAGAGGTAGTATAGTAACTTACTACCAAATGCTTCAAGAAATCTCTGTCTAGTCATTTACAACTAAAAAATTTTTTGTACATAGTATATTTTTGATGTTTTACGGCATGGAAAATTACCAGGTACGTGTAATATGCCGAGTTGTGTTTTTCACCAAATAAAGTGAACGAAGTTTTTCTTTAAAACTGGACTTGTGTACTTTCATGACCCAGCCAACACTTATTGACTCTGACAGTGCGTGCTTTGCTATCTTCAAATTTTAAATTTTCCAACAGAAACGAATGCAACTAGCAATTTCAATTTTGTGGCCTGGGTAACGCATGAACGACTGCAACTAGCAATTTCAATTTTTGGGCCAGGGTAACGCATAGGCGAATGCTACTACCATTTAAATGTTATGTGTATCAACTATATAGTCAATATTCTAAACATAATACTTTAAAATAAAAATTTCCACATCTATTTTTTTTAAATTCTAATAATTCGAATTCTAATCATGAAAATTACTAAAAATTTATAACTTGTTCTAGTTTTTCACATAATGTATCTATACATAAAACTTAACAATAATAGGTGCATACCTTCTTCAGCTTGGTGCATACCTTCTTCAGCTTAAAACGCGCATATCCGTAAAAATCTTAAATCTAAAAATTTTAGGAAAACAATACCTTATCTGTAATAGTATGGAAAAGTAAAAATTACCTTTTGAAGAATTTTTACGAATAATTTAAAAAAATAATTTCAATGCGAAATCTTAAGAAGATGCATTTTTTCTCTGTATTCTGATTATTATTATATTTCAGTAAATATTTACTATCATTTTTTATATAATAAGGTAAGAATATTCATTTTAATATTTAACAAGAAAGATAAATCATGCTTAAAGAATTGATTATGAAACACTTTCCAACAGCAATGCAATTTTATTTAAACATGTCTAAAATGCAATACATTCCTCGGTAATATTTTAAAACTTCTCACAATACTACATTGATTTATTATATTTGAAAACTTAAACCTTCATCGAAAAAAATGAACTTCATTCAAATGACGGCATTGAAATATAAATTGCCTGGTTTAAACGCCTCTAAAATGTGATATATTTCTCGATAATAATTTTAGAATTATCATAATACCACGATAATTTATTATATTTAAAAACTTCATCGAAAACAACTGAAATTCACTCAAATGACGTCATAGAAAAAATAACACGCCTGGCTCTCTCTAAAAAAGCAGCCTTTCATTCATAAATAATTTCCCATTCATGTCATTCATCACAATACTATAATAATTTATTTTATTTAAAAATTAAGACCATGGAGCTACAAGTAATTTAACTCTATGCTTAAAACTTCATCGCAAGAAATCGTCCTTCTCTCGGTAAAGTCAATGAATATTTCTTTCATATCAGCTATGCAGACTCCATGAGCTAAATTCTTTTGCGTTAAAAAAATACAGCAATTTCTATACAACTCATACTACATATTTTTCAGTTTACATTTTACATAAGTGAAAAATAGGCTTCGTTGCAGAAATAATCAAATTTGGATGAGCATTTAAACTCATATATATTATAATTGCGTTGATTTAGTATGTAGATACACAGAATTTAAACCAAAATAAAGTGGTTTTAGGACGGATACAACACTCAATATGAAATAAAAAGAACTTTAAAAATCACGATTTTGAGACAAGATGGATGCCATATATCATTTTGAAGTGGATCACGTGATACTTTCATATCATGGTCACGTGATCGTTTCATATAAGAGGTGTTATTATTATTTTAATTTTTATTTAAAAAACTACTGAATATATTTCGCTGAATTTTTTTTATATATTTTATGGAGCAATTTGAATAGTACCTAAAAATTTCGAAGCAATTTGGGAATTTTAAATCCGCTTAAAAAATGTTTGAAAAATTAGGTCCCATAGGGCTCAATGTATTTCATTTTTTCAACCCGGGTTCAATCCAAAACTAATTGGGTAATATTATTCATTTATATTCCCATTGGTCCTACAGACCGTCTGAACAACATACTAAAATTTCATTTTGATTAAGTCATTTTTGCGGCAGTTATCGTGCTAACGGACAGACAGACAGACAGACAGAATGAATGAACAAAGTCATAAACACTTTTCAACTTTGTTGTAAAGTGTTAATAAAATTACTACATTAACCAAACTAATAAATAAGACAAAAATGTTTGATACCATCGAAATATTTAATATCTTCATGCTTTTTAACCCATTCAAAATAAGCAATTCATTTTGTAACTCATACAAAGTAAGCAATTTACACACGCCATATCTCCTACATACTGAAAATTTACATTCATTCCAAACAATACTGGGGGAATAAGAGCACTTGAACGAAATTCCTGAACCTCAATTTTCACTCTTTCTTCCTATTCTAAACGCTCCCATTACCTCAACAGAGCACGACCCGTAGAAGCCCTCATTCCACCCATAATAGACTCTTACAGGACTTAACATAAACTAATGACATTAATTTAAATGTTTGTCTCGAAATAGATGTCTAGATGACGTTACTAGTGTAGTTTAGGGGATACTAAATTAAATCGGTTTCAGTTCGAGTACAAATATTCAAAATCTGATGTGGGCAGCACATGACTTTCCCTGCATTCACGTTCTCTTTATTTTAATTAAATTTACTTCACTTTTAATTCAATTTTCGTTCTCATTTGATAACTGGACATATTTTCAAAAGTGGCGTAGAGAAAATACGAAAAAACTAAAATATCTCGAGAACGGTTAGTCCTAGTGTAATGGGGTGGATCTTATTCTTTTCCTCGTTAAAAATTACGTATAAAACAAGCATTTAATGGATATATTTCAGCATATGTAGATTTTATTTTAGATTTTGGAGATTTTTGCGGGCCATTTTGCAAAAAAATGCAGGTTATTTTTTTCCGAATCGTACCAAAATCTAATCAGCACCAGGGTGTCACACAAGTGACTTATCTACTGAAGTTTGGGAAATTCGGTCCATTAGTTTTTCAGCTAGAGTGGATACAAACTTTTACGGGCCATTTCGCAAAAAGGGCGAGTTCTTTTATCCTGAATCGTACCCCAAACTAATCAGCACCAGATTCGCTCACAAGTGACTTACCTACCAAATTTTATGAAATTCGGTCTATTAGTTTTTGAGTTAGAGTGGATACAAAATATGCACAGACAGACACACAGACACGCACACAGATGTCACACTAAAAATAGTTTTTTCGTATTCTAGAGGTCTCGAAACGTGTAAATCCGTCGAAAACTCGAGTTGCGATTTTCGACATAATTCCAATACTTTCCCTATACATTACCATGTATTGCAGGGAAAGTAATAACGACAAAAAATGACAATTAATTATTTCTAGAGACGGATTTCAAGGTTATTGCATACATTTTTTTTACTTTCCCTGCAATGTGTGTCTGTGTGTCTGCCTGTCTGTCTGTGCAATGCATGTATCCACTCCAACTCAAAACTAATGGACCGAATTTAATAAAATTTGGTAGCTAAGTCACTTAAGTGTGATCCTGGTGCTGATTAGTTTTTAGTACAATTCGGGATAAAAGAACCCGCCTTTTTTGCGAAATGGCCAGCAAAAATTAGCTGTGTCCGCTCTAGCTAATAAACTAATGGAACGAATTTCACAAAATTCGGTAGATAAGTCGCTAGTGGGTCACCCTGGTGCTGATTATAGATTTTGGTACGATTCGAAAAAAAATAATCTGCCTTTTTTTCCAAAATGGCCTGCAAAAATCGTCAAAATCTAAAATTAAAAACTACGTATGCTCAAATATATGTATTAAATGCTTGTTTTATACGTAATTTTTAACGAAGAAAAGAATAAGACCAACCCCATTACACTAGGACTAACCGTTCTCGAGATATTGTAGTTTTTCCGTATTTTCTCTACACCACCTTTGAAAATAAGTCCAGTTACCAAATGAGAACGAAAATTGAATTAAATAAAGTTAAAATAAAGAGAACGTGGATATAAGTCTGCAGGGAAAACCATGTGCTGCCCACATCAGATTTTTTATATCTAGATAAATAACATTTATGAATACATTCTGTGAAAGTCAGGAATAGTTGGGTTTATTAATTCTTTTAAAACATTTATATATCAGTAAAACTTAGGTATTAGTTCATAGATGGGAACTTACTATTGAGTCAGATAAAATTACTTAGAACTTATAGAGTCAGGTTGAAAAAAATATCAGAATTATACCCAGGTTGAATTACTCTTTAACAGTTTTCAACATAGTTGTGAAGTTTTTATGTATTTGTTTATTCTGTGTGTCTGTTCGTTCGCACGATAACTACCGTAAAAATGACTTCATCAATATAAAATTTTAATATGTTGAGATGGTCTGTGGGACATATGGGAATATAAAGAATAACATCACCCAATTAGTTTTGGGTTGAACCCGGGTTGAAAAATTAAAATACATTGAACCCTACGGGACTTAATTTTTCAAACATTTTATAAGCAGAGTTAACATTCACAAAATGTTTTGAAAATTTTTGGAAATATTCAAATTGTCACGTAAAATGTGCAAAAACATGTCATCAAAATATGTTAAGTAGTTTTTTAAATAAAAATTGAAATAATAATTACACCCATATGATATGAAAAGATGACGTGACTCATTGCAAATTAAAATATGCCATCCATCTTTTTCGCTTTGTGAAAATCGTGATTTTTAAAGAACACTTATATTTATATTTAGTGTTGCATCCGTCCTAAAACCACATTATTTTTGCATCACCTATATATCTAAATACTGTGCCTTCACAATTACAATATGCTCGACATTAAATGATCATTGAACTTATATCTACATCGATGCTTAATTTTGACGGATGTAGAATACAAACAAATCAAGTGATTGTAAAATGGGTTGTATAAGAATTGTTGAATTTTTTCACTCAAAATTATTTAGCTCTGTAGTCTGTAATATAAGTGATATGAATGAAATATTCATTGATTTTACATAGTGAAGCAGACGAATTTATGGTATTGCCTGTTTTGATGAAATTTTAAGTTTCCAAGTAAAATAAATTATTGTAGCACTGTGAAAATTTAAAAAAATACTAGTAAATTTTGTTTACAAAATATTTAATGTCAAAATCAAAGGAAGAGTTTTTGAGCTGCGAGTTCGCGTCTTAGCCCGACTAGCAATAGGAAGATCACCAATTCTTGTTCACATGTAACTACATAGTTGAATTTTTTCAGGACTGAGCACTTTTTTTTAAATTTCTGTTCAGTTAATGAGTTATTCAATTTCTATGCCCTTATGAAGTGAAAAATATTTTGTCTCTACGGAAGAAAATTTAATTGGTCGAGACGATTGCTAGCTTCTTTCTAATTGGTTTCTCACAGAAACGTTACAAAAAAATCTGATGTGGGCAACACATGACTTTCCTTATATAATGTAATGAATTTTATACTTTTACAGTAAAAAAATAGATTTTTTCTTACAGTAGATACTAATATTCTTTCCAAGATATTGAATTTTCAACAATTAGTCGTCATTTTCATTGATTTAGAGTCATATTTATCCATTTGGCGAGATTTTAGTTAATTTGGCAACATTTAAAAAAAAGTCGCCAAGTTGGCGACATTCCGCCAAATTCGTCGCCAAAATCTCGCCAAGCGTTATGCACTAAGAAATAAGTTATTCTTACAGCAGATAAATGCCTATTGGCGTTCAAATACAAAAGTATTATTCAAAGTATCTTTTTTCATGAATGGAACGAGCTAGATCCATGAGAATGATGTCACTCAATTTATCGCATGGTATTACATATGAAAAGTGAACATGTTTCTCAATAGGAAATATTTTTTTTTTATTTTATATGACTTTTTGATAATTTTTTTGAAAAATGTACAATATCTCGAGAACGGTTCATGTTAGCGTTCTAAAATTTATGTCAATCGTTTTCTAATAAAAAATTACATAAGAAATGTCTATTTGCGTAACTTTATTAGTGGTTTTGATTTTTTAACGATTTTTTCAAAATTTCATTCGAAAATTTAGGGGGGTTCTGAACATTCGATTGCGTATAAAAACAATAGGCTTCCAGTGTTTACGGATTGTGATTTTTGTACCAAATTTGATTCGAATCGGTCCATTCGTTCGTCAGTTATCGTCTCCACAGACTCACTGACACACACACACACACCCACACACATACTTTCACACACACACACACACACACACACACACACATACACACACACAGACATCACTTCAAAAATGTTTGATTCGTGATCAAGGATGCTTGAAACGTGCTCTCCCGTCGAAAACTTGATTTCGAATTTTCGACCCCGTCACAATACTTTCCTTATACATTATGTATATAAGGAAAGTAATAGGTGAGGACTGGGTTATTGAAGCATTAAAAACTTTTAAAATATAGATATTTATTTCTAAATACGGCTACAACGTTAGTAACTCACTTTGAAAAATGTGAATGTTGACAATCATACATTTCGAAACTATTGTTGTCGTGAACATCAGGATTTCATTGTTACATTGCACAATAATTAACTGCTTTATTGTTATATCTCTATATTGAAAACGTAACACGTATTATGAAACTGTATTATGAACAAGCACCAAAACCTACACTCTTGAAATTTTGCCGTTTCTTCCTAATACAGTATGCTATCGTTCTTAGTAGCTGGCGGCACAAATGATTTGCGATGCAGGCCCAGCGAGTGTCAAGAAGTAGAAGACAAAGCCACCCAACTCACGAAGTAATATTCGGAGTTTGCGAGCATAGCGATTTGGAGGTTGAGCTTTGGTAGCATTTTTTGCGAAGCTAAGGAAGTTGGTGAGCGTCAGCTAATATTGAGATGAGGCCGGGATTAATGAGTGGCAGTCAATGGAGGGCGGAGTCCCGGGATTTTGAGAACTTCAGCAAAAGCATGGGACACGTAGGTGATCGTGTACTCCTTCGGAATTGAAAGAGCGCGCTAAGCGAGCTCTAGGGCTGGTGAATATAAGTGTACAAGGGACGGTTCCCAACGGGTGCATTGCGCTTGCGTAACAGGCGGTACAAAAATGCTCGCGAAACGAGCTTTAGCGAGTATTAGCGAGTAGGATGCGAAGTCTTCCGACTTGCGAATCCAGTTATGGGGGTGAATGAGCGGCAACCAATGGTGGACGGAGACCCGGAGTTCTGCGAATGTAAGTAAACTTCAGCGATTAGTTAGCGAAGTCTCCCGATTCGTGAATCGAGTTACGGGGTTAATGAGAGGCAGCCAATGGAGGGCGGAACCCCGGGATTCTGTGTGCGTCAGCGAGCATGGTACACGTAAGCCGTAGTATGCGCCGTCCAGATTAGAAGAGCTAACGAAGCAAGCTCTATGGCTGGTGAATATCAGTTAACAAGGACGATACCCATTTGTGTATTACGCCTGCGTAGTAGGCTGCACGAAAGTGTTCGCGAAGCGAGCCCAACGAGCATCAGTGAGTAGGAGGCGAAGCCTCCCGACTCGCGAAGCGTGTTACGGGGATTTGATAGTAATAAAGATGAATTAAAATAGATTTATTGAATAAAAATAGCAAAGCATCCATAACAAACAAAAGTATTCAAATACCAACCAGAAAAAACTCAAAAGAATGTCAGAAACAACCCCTTATATTTAAGAAAAAGAACATAAAAGAAAATTGAAATATCAATTAATAGAACGAAGGTGATGTAATAGTAAAATTTTCAATATATATATATATATATATATATATATATATATATATATATATATATATATATTAGTAATATTGTAAAAAACAATTTTGAGTTAGTTAAGAAATTAAAAACTCAAATTAATATCCATAGTATGCTACAAAAATGTAACATTAGCCAATTTGATACTACGATTTGAGCCCCTTATATAATAGTGATTGTGGCATACTCGTTTATTCATTTCTTCTAAGAATCACTTGTTTTGTAAATTATTCATCTATGATTTCTCTTCATCCCGCTTTACTTAT